>WBZZ01002815.1:167500-209771 GCA_019918135.1 Paulinella micropora
GAAGGGGGAGGACTGAAAAAAATAAGAACTGAGAAGGAAGAAGAGGGAGAAAACACGCAGGAAAAAAACGAAGAAGAAGAAGACGAAGAAACAGATCAAGAGGAAAAAACGAAGAAGAAGAAGACGAAGAGTACGAGCCTCCTTAAGTCCGTAAGGTAGGGGGTGTAGCCGCAAAAAAATTTCAAGTCAGTCAGGTAGGGGTGTAGCCGCAAAAAATTTCTAGTCCGTAAGGTAGGGGGTGTAGCCATCAAAAAATTTCAAGTCCGTAAGGTAGGGGGTGTAGGCGCCAAAAATTTCAAGTCAGTAAGGTAGGGGGTGTAGCCGCCAAAAAATTTCAAGTCCGAAGGTAGGGGGTGCAGCCGCCCAAAAATTTCAAGTCCGTAAGGTAGGGGGTGGGGGGTTTGCATCACACCACAAGTCTCATATTTTTCTGAAATCTTTATTATGATGATGTTCAGTTTTATTGTGATGAAGTTTCTGTGCTTGTTGCCAATAAGATAAAACAAACACAGAAAGTTGGTTTTATCTTTTTGGAAATTGGTTTTTCATTAAATTCATCACATTTATTGTTATATATTCAAAAAATGTGTGCATGCTGGGCGGTGTACCTGAAAAAACTCTAAGTCCGTAAGGTAGGGGGTGTAGCCGCCAAACAATTTCAAGTCCGTAAGGTAGGGGGTGTACGTTTGAAAACCCAAGTCCGTAAGGTAGGGGGTGCAGCTGGAAAAATTACTAAGTCCGTAAGGTAGGTGGTATTAATACCTGTAATTGCGTAAAAATGATCAAGTCCGTAAGGTAGGGGGTGTACGTTTGAAACGAGTCCGTAAGGTAGGGTGCAGCCGGAAAAATTACTAAGTCCGTAAGGTAGGTGGTATTAATACCTGTAATTGCGTAAAAATGATAAAGTCCGTAAGGTAGGGTGTGTACGTTTGAAAAACCAGTCCGTAAGGTAGGGGGTGCAGCCGGAAAAATTACTAAGTCCTTAAGGTAAGTGTTATTAATACCTGTAATTGCGTAAAAATGATCAAGTCCGTAAGGTAGGGGCTGTACGTTTGAAAAACCAAGTCCGTAAGGTAGGGGGTGCAGCCGGAAAATTACTAAGTCCGTAAGGTAGGTGGTATTAATACCTGTAATTGCGTAAAAATGATTAAGTCCGTAAGGTAGGGGGTGTACGTTTGAAAAACCAAGTCCGTAAGGTAGGGGGTGCAGCTCAGTGGAAAAACTACTAAGTCCGTAAGGTAGGTGGTATTAATACTATCACCTGTGACTGCGTAAAAATAATCAAGTCCGTAAGGTAGGGTGTGTACGTTTGAAAAACCAAGTCCGTAAGAAAGGGGGTGCAGCCGGAAAAATTACTAAGTCCGTAAGGTAGGTGGTATTAATACCTGTAATTGCATAAAAATGATAAAGTCCGTAAGGTAGGGTGTGTACGTTTGAAAAACCAAGTCCGTAAGGTAGGTGGTGCAGCCGGAAAAAATACAAAGTCTGTAAGGTAGGGGGTGAACATTAAATTTTTTTTTTTTTTAAACTAAGTCCCGTAAGGTAGGGGGTGCTAAAAAAAAAAACTAAGTCCGCAAGCGGAAAGCTATAGGGAGGCTTAAGGTAGGGGGTGGTCGCTAAGGTAGGGGCCTACCTTAGAAAGCTAAGGTAGGCCCCCTACCGACCCCCTACCGACCCCCTACCGTTTCACTGTGGTCGATTAGATTCCCAAGTATTCTCCTTTCCACATATGTTCGATTGCTTGCCAACACGATTTATTGTGTAACGTGTGTGGAGGCTGAATCAACTTTTGGAGTCTATTTTCGAAAACGAGAGCGTGGCGAAAGACTTGGAGCAAGTCAAGCAAGTGGATCTGGCTCGCAAGCAGGCAATGACTGACAGGAAGTTTGAGAATCCTCCCAAGTACCATGACATCAGGGAAAGGTACGACTCGCTTACCTAACCACCACCACCACCCCCTTATCATGGTAGTTACCTTACTAATTATCATACAGGTAGCTTAAGGTAATTATCACTGCAATTATTCTAAGGATAATTCACAATAATGGCACTTACCCTGCATATCTAAAGGTGATTCCCATGGTACTTACCCTAGTCAGTACTTAGGATCATTACTCCAAGGGTGATTCCCATGGTACTTACCCCCCACCCCTTATAATTACCAGGGTAGTTTTACTCCAAGGGTGATTCCCAATACTTAGGGTGATTATCAGGGCCATTACTCTGAGGGTTATTCTCATGGCTTACCCTGCATAGCTGGTAAGTATCATTTGTATGCAAGTAACTTAGGGTAATTATCAGGGCCATGTGAGTATGCAAGGTGCCCTGTGTTGCCCGGGCGCTTCTGGTTGATCGGGATGCCAGTCATGATCAACAAACTCAAGATTTTTTTATATCCGGATCCAACTATTTAAAGACATCAAAAAATCTTGAGTGTAGTTTCCATGTGTCCAGGGCCATTACCCTTACATATTGAGGGTAATTGTCCTGGTTTGAGCTTGTTTCATTAGATCAGCCTTTCGACATTGCAGTGCAGCGGCATTGAACAATCGGACCTGTCCAGGCTCTATATAATAATAGAATTATATCAACATATCATATCTAACTTATCTATCTGTCTGTCTGTCTATCTATCTATCTATCTATCTATCTATCTATCTATCTATCTATCTATCTATCTTAGTAGTAGGAGGGCAGTACATGACATGGTAATTACAGATCCAACATCCTTACCTTGAGTGTAATTACCATGCTTGTCACTCGCTTCCCCCCTCTTGCTCTTTATTACTAAACTGTACTCTATATATATATATGATCATTTATGTATGCAAGACTTGTCCAACCGCAAAGTATGAAACAAGCATTAAAAACATAAAAAAACCAACATTTGACATATAGAAAACATACATAGAAAACAAAAAAGTGTCAAATGTTTAACGTAAATTTATCAAACTAAGCACATTAAGAGAGATTTAGACGAAAAGACACATAAACCATATTTTTATTTCATAAAAATATGTATAAACTGCGTGTATATGGTTTATGTGCCTTTTCGTCTAAATCTCTCTTATTAATGTGCTTAGTTTGATAAATTTACGTTAAACATTTGACACTTTTTTGTTTTCTAGTATGTATGTTTTCTATATGTCAAATGTTGGTTTTTTATGTTTTTAATGCTTGTTTCATACTTTGCGGTTGCACAAGTCTTGCATACATAAATGATCAGCAGTGAGGACAAAAAAACAAACTACACAATAAGAAAACCCAGTCAATTTAATACTTCAGAAAATTGGGACAATCCAATTGATGGATTCTTCCTTATCACCAACTTTTTTCATGATGACAGAGAGAGAGAGGGAAAGACAAGAATTTCCTCCCTCTCTTCTCCCTCCTCCCCAACCTTCAGTGAAACGAGAAAGTAAGTTTTCTTTCTCGGGTTCCTCATGGTTTTATCCAGAGGAACCCAAGCGAAAAGATAATTTTCTTCTCTCTCGCTCGCATGGCGAGTAAAATACTTGACTTCGTTCTGGACGATAGTAAAACCCTTCAAACCAAGACTCGCAAACCCAGCAGACACGCGAATAAATTGCGCGTCTTTATTTTCGGCAGTGGCTTTTTTCTCAACCGCATCCCAAGTCTTCCAGAAACCTACAGCCACATTCATTATCGTGAAAAAAGAAACAATTGAGTTAGGACTTACCACCAGCGAGGTTGGTTCCACCAACTCCGTCAACTAATTCATTCGGCTCTCCCATAATCTATTACACATGCAAATAGCATGTGTAATAGAAATTTCTTTGAATGAGGGTGGGGTTTAAACCCGTGGTTAAAAAAAACCAATTGACACTAAGTCTTTTTTATTCCGAGTTGCTATCTGCAATCTCGGTTCTGAAGTGTAAGTCCTGTTTTATCTGAAGTAGAATAATACTTGCGAAAGTTTTCAAGAGAAACAGATGAAGACATGTAAGCATCGCGAATGCCATAGTCGCTTGAAGATTGGTAATATACAATTCGGCACATCCTCGTTGAACGGCGGCCAGAGTATCGGTGCTTCCTCCAAGTTCCATCTTTTGTTGTGGAGCATACCAATCACCAATACGATATTGATATTGTTTATAATTCATTTGAGCAGTCCCCAAGTTATCAATGCTAGCATTGTCGGCGAGCACGTTTTGAGTTACGATATACAAGCACTGAGCACGAGCAACGGCCTTATTCACTTGAAGATTAAAATCATCAGACGTTCCAGGATTTGCCTTTTGATTGTAATATGTTTCATAAGTGTATGGAAGCCCATCCTTGCTTCCCATCTGTTCAAGAATATTTCTCTGGACGGCGGGAGCAAGAGAGAATGTCTCCAACATAACGACTGGATTTGATACGGTGTAAGTCAAAGCAGAACCATCAAACCCAGCAGAAACTGCCCCAGTGGTGGTTCCAATAATTGTCAATGCTGAGCAAATGTCAAGAAAAGCCTCATACCACTAATCAGAGAGGGAGGAATGACAGTTTCTTCATTAAACACTCCCGAAAAGTAATGAAGAGGAATACAAACTTTCAAATACTGACCAGTGCCCACGACAGTTGGAGTATTAATAGCAAAATCTGTTACGGAAGTTGATGTAATGACGGAGACTTATGGAGTAGGGGCCGGTTGGTCGTAGGTTGTAGAGACTGCTGCACTATGTGCAGTTGTGCCGGATGATCTTAAATGTTAATATTAATTGATTATTAAGTAATATAATTGCTTTTTTCTTAATATTACTACTTTGAATGCTAGTTAGAGCTTGCAATCTCATCGTGCTCACATGCAAAAATATTAAGTCAACCCGCAGTCCGGACCTGTATAACTAAATGGGTAAGTTGATGTAATATGAATTACTATGCATAATTATATGCAAATACTGCATTAAAACGCACAAAAAGTGAAAAAGTGAGGTTCAATTCCAGTAGATGACCACAGAGAGCATCTACTGGAATTGCATCTCAGCAACCCGCAGTCCGCACCTGTATAACTAAATGCGTAAGTTGATGTAATTGTAGTATGAATTACTATGCATAATTATATGCAAATACTGCATTAAAACGCACAAAAAGAAACTTTAAATGAGAAAAACAAAGTTTTCCAGATAAATCTGGAACTTCTGCCACTTGGCAGGTAATAGAAAGGCTTTGTCTGCAGCAACCTAAGTTAATCATGCTATAGAATTTTACACCCGCCCATTAGCAAGGAAGCTGATAAAATTGGTGGTTTGCTGCGATTGCGTTGCTAGAAAAGCTGAAAGAGCATTATTTCCAGCACCGTGGGGCTGGTAGCACACATAGCACCTGCAGTTAGCAGGATGAGGCATGGCAGGAAATGCCCCTCTGCACCGCGGGCACGCACACCCGTCACCGTGCTGGAGGCAGACAAGGCACCTGCACGTGGGTGCATGCTGATAACGAAAGGGAGCGCGCTTCGGAGCGCATTTGAAACACTTACATCCTTCACCATGCTTGGGCTCGACTTCATTTACCTCGCAATCAGGGCATTCACAGCCCTCACCATGCGCAAAGCATTCGGCGCACTTACATCCTTGCCCATGACGCTGCACTCGCTGCGGCTGCTGGCTGCCCTTGCGCTGCTTGTGGCCCTTGCGCTGCTTGTGGCCCTTGCGCTGCTTGCGGCCCTTGCGACCCTTCGCAGGCTTCGGCTCCTCCTCCTCCTCCTCCTCCTCCTCCTCCGACTCCGTCTCTGGCTTAGACTTTTTCTGCTGCGGTTGCTTCTTTTCTGGCTTCTTTGCTGCAGGCGTCGGCTTGTGCGTCGACGCAGGCGTCGGGACAGGCGGCGACTTTACTTCCATCACGTCGGCTTCCATGGCACGCATGAAGGCACAGGGAGGACACTTGCAGCCAGGCTTGTGGTGCGAGTTGCCTCCGCCACCCTTCTTGCTAGGCTTGGTTGGTTTCGGAGTCGCTGTGGTTGGCTTCGGATTCGCTGGGCTTGGCTTGGGATGTGCTGGAGGACCCACATCCAACCATTTCAGTTTCCCATCCTGCAGTCAAAAAGAAAGGTGCTCACACATATTACTACTACACTCAACAGAAACGTACCGCATCCACACCGACGGGGATTGACACCGGTTGCTTTCCCGCAGGATGGTTCTTCCAAAATCCCGGCCCGTAATCGGTCAATGGGAACATGCCGATGTAAAAATCTGCAACCAGTACCGGAATGGGAAACTTCCCCCCCTCTTTTTTCGTCGGCATGGTGAAGACCACATTCTCTCCTGAAAATTCTGCAGCATGATCAATCAAGCCGCCTCCTTGAGAAGCAGGAATGTTTCCTGCTAAAATTTGCTCGCGCTTGTTCATGTTCAGCTTCCATATCTTGCGCTTGAGCCTCAACGTGTGGGTGCCGGGGTTCGCTGCAATGATTTTGAACTGTTCGGGATCCGTGACCTCGTCGAACTCTTCGCCGAAAAATTCCAACCGTGGATTGTGATCCCCGTCAAACCCGTTCAAGCGGAGGCCACTGGAACCAATGAAATCTCCAAGCTTGCCCCCATTGATGGGCATTGCATAAACCTTCACGCAATCCGCACCCAACTCCTTGCATTCGTCGCCAGCGATGGTTCGCATGTCTAACAGCCCCCACTTCCACTTTGGAAGCGTGGCGCTCCGCTTGGGCCTCGCGGAACTGCATAAAAAAATTATGCATTAATATTTGATTGAAGAAATGAACTTACCGGGGGAGATGGCAGGGGATGCGCTGTCCGCTGCACTAGTCTTGCGCGAAGGGCTGCACTTCTCTTGCCGCAGCCAGACAGCCTTCGGAAGTGGAACATCCGAAGGCCAAGCATTGTTACCAGCAAACAGATGGGGCTCAAACGCAGCAGAGATAAACTTCTTCACATACTCGTCAGAAACGTTGCCAGGATGGACATTCCAGTCCTTGGTGGTCGCGATCGGATCTATGTCTCCCTCCTCGCAGAAAACAAACTCAACAGATGGTTCAAACACACCCTCCGCCGTGATTTCCTCCACCTGGCGCGCAAGCATAACTGCACGTCGACCCATCGTGAAGGTATCTTCAGTCGCTTGCTTCTTCTCCAACCAGCGACCAGGCCTGCAGCAGTGCAAGCATTATTACAGCTTTCTATCACAGCTACGCCAGTAAGTACCCCAAGCACGCCAACCTCTCTGCACTACTACTAGGGCCTCGGGTCGTGAGCCAGCAATCCAGCGACTACCAGTCCACAAGCAGTGAAGGAATGCGTGCACAATCTAGAAAAAAAAAAGTACCCCTATCTCTAATCCCAGATCACTCCAGTACTGCTTGATGAGCAGCGAAAAATAAATGACAGCATTGGTCATGGGGTCCGTGAACGCTAAGAGAAGCCTATCATCACATAGCACTGCTTTATTGTACCATTCATGAAAACAGCACGTACCCTTTCTGCAATTCAACTTTTTCCTCTTGCGAGGCATCCTGCGCGAACTTAACGTAGTACTTCTTGGTGTTGGGGATTGCCCAATACTTCAAGGCTGGCTTCGGATTGACTACGAGCTGAAGTATGCGCCTGGGCTGTTTAGGCGCGCCGGTGAGGGGCGGCGACACATCTTCACGCGCGGGGGAAGGCGGCGGCACATCTTTACCCGCGGGGGGAGGCGGCGGCACATCTTCACGCGCGGGGGGAGGCGGCGGCACATCTTTACGCGCGGGGGAGGCGGCGGCACATCTTCTTCATTGAGACGCAGGACTGCGTTCTGTTGCAGCAGACCTGACTTGGCAGCTTCGGAAAACTTGCAGATGTTCTGCAAGTCCTTCTGCAACTGCAGCTGCTGTTCCGCCGTCAGCTCAGTCCTTTCCTCCTCGCGGCCGTTGTGCTTCGACTCGCTGTCAGAACATTAAATAATAATATTGCAATGCAAATCAAAGTAGTAAACCTGTCATTGGGGTCGGAGTTGCCTTCTGCCGCAGCCGGGCTCTTGAGAAGAAGAAAAAGGAGAAGAAGAAGGAGAAGAAGAAGAAGGAGGAGAAGAAGGAGGAGGAGAAGAAGAAGAGAAGAAGGAGAAGAAGAAAAAAAAGAAGCATAGTTGTAGCAATACTATCAGCTGCATTAGTAGTTATTAGTAGTAGTAGTAGTAGTAGTAGTAGGAGGAGGAGGAGGAGGAGGAGGTCTGGAGAAGAAGAAGAAGAAGAAGAAGAAGAAGAAGAAGAAGAAGAAGAAGAAGAGTAGTAGTGGTAGTAGTAGCAGCAGTAGCAGTAGTAGTAGTATTGGTAGTAGTAGAGGGAGGAGGAGGAGGAGGAGGAGGAGGAGGAAGAAGAAGAAGAAGAAGAGTAGTAGTAGTAGTAGCAGTAGTAGTAGTAGTGGTGGTGGTAGTAGTAGTAGCAGCAGTAGCAGTAGTAGTAGTAGTAGTATTAGTAGTAGTAGAGGGAGGAGAAGAAGATGAAGAAGAAGAAAGAAGAAGAAGAAGAAGAAGAAGAAGAAGAAGAAGAAGAAGGAGAAGGAGAAGGAGGAAGAAGAAGAAAAAAAAGAAGAATGTATATAGTTGTAGTAAAACTAGCAGCTGCAGTGAGGAGGAGGAGAAGATGAAGAAGAAGAAAGCAAAAAAAAGAAATTCAATTACTACCCCTCGGCTTGTTTGCTGTTATTGTTAGCAGCTTGATCTGCCATCTCGTTTGCCAAGGCGCGCTTGGTTTGTTTTCTCTTTTTCTGTGCCGCCTGCAGACAATGTCATGTATGTGCATGGCATATGTATGTATCATTGATTTGCCAACCGGTTTGCGTTGCTTCTTTTTTGGAGGCGACTTAGAAGAAGGGCTTGCAGCTTCAGGCTCTTCTGCAGGTAGCGCAGTGTTTGCTGCAGGTGCTTTGCCCCTTCGAACTCTGCGCCCTCTTGCAGACGGCAGATCTTGAAAGATCTCGTTCTTGGAGGCCAGAACAAATGTTTTCCCAGAAGGAACGTACGTGTGTACGACGTTATCTGGTACACTGTGCCATGCCTTGGCCTCTGCCTTGGGGGAAGGAAAATTCCAATACTTTGCAGTAACTTCTGGGGGGATAATGCAATCCTGCAAGTTTTTCCAATTCGGTTCGCCGTTGGTTTTCAAAAAAATGCGTTGCCCCTGATCGTCCCTCTCCACCCGAAAATTTTGCATGCTCGAGACAACATGCTTGTCTACTGAATCGTCACCTTTGGGCTTTCCAGAACTCATTTCTCAATTCACTAAGTGAGTGTTGGAGGGAAATTCGACTTGAACAAAAGACACACCGGTCGGAGGTGGAAAAAGTGGCTGAAATGCCACTTTTCCAGTGTGGATTCCCTTTTTTTTCCCAACGTACAGGGGTGCACTCTCGTCGTCTTCAAGGCCACTACTTGTCTTCTGTGCTGTTTGACAGACGCCCTCGGTATGGTTGATATGATATGATGCTATATGACGTTTGATTTATGACATCTAGGGCGTCTGTCAAGTTTTTTGGACCTAGTTCTATCGGGAAAAAGTAAAAGTGCTGCACTTTGAAAAGGTCTCATGTTTTTCTTTTTTTTAAATGAAAACACGTTGCTCCACGACCACAGGCATGCTGGCATGTCTTCCCCGACCCCTGTGAAGCCGCTGGCAGTGCCTAGCGCGGCAGCAATAAGGCTTGCAAGGGCCAAAGCTTCCAAGTATGCGAAATATTATTATATAATATACCACTGCTAGAATGGAGTTGGATATCAGCTCAACACTTGTTTCTCATGCCCTCACACTGTCAAACATGATTTTTTATGATAGAAAACATGAATCCAACATATCAGGGCCTGCAGTATTTCCTGTTTGTGGCAGGCTAACTGGCTACAGTGGGCATGAAGTGCAGCACTCACCTGGTGATCTACTAGACACTACTACGCTAGTTGATGATGAATCCGAGCATTCCTCATGTTCGTCAACAGCAACCGACAGCACTCTATTCATACATGGCTGTAGCACGTCAGCTGGTTCATGTTCAGACTCAGGGTGTCAGTCTAGTCAGTCTGCGGGATCGCGATCGTTTCAAAGACAGGGTGGACACTCAAGAAAGCGTATCGACGAGAGAACCGTTTCCGAACAGCATGCCAAGAGGCTCAAGAAGAGTAGGGAGTACCAGGCATGTAAACGGTCAGCTGCAGTAGTGGAGGCTGAGTTTCCTAGTGATGAAGAGCTGCAGGCCATGTTGCTCTCTGCGCAAGGGCGACAGAGATTTCCCAAAACCAGCGCCCTCCTAGAAACTAACAAGGCTCAGGCTGCAGCTGCTTCTGCCATTGGTGACATTGTTGCTGAATTGCCGGCTCGTTCTGCACACAAGCAAACAATTATCGGCAAGCTGAGGGGCAAGATGTCGGCGAAGGAGTTCCAGTCCTTCTTTACTTCCGTCAGTGAGAGGTATGCACGCAAAGCACTCGCTGTGCAGAAAAAAGTCCTGGAAGGACGTGCCAAAGGGGAAAAGCCTGATAAAGTCGACATTTTCGAACAGAAAAGAACGACTGATGAATCCCGCGAGGCTTTTTCTCAGTGGGAGAAGAAAGCGACTGCAAGGATTGTGTTGGAGAACATGGGCGCTAAGTCAGGGCGAGAAACTCTTTACTGGTATGGAACCACAGGTTCTTTTTACAAATCTTACCGCACTGAGCTTTTCCCCAATATCTACAAGGCCATGGTCGCTGACGCAGGGTCTGTAGAGCGCCTGGTGTACGAACTGAAGGGCACCCAGTGGGTTGCTGATAATGCAAGAGCCTACATGTGCGGCGGTCGTTGTGGCAATGCATGCAATCATTTTTACAGGCCGCGAAATGAAGCATCCTTGTACAAGATCCTGAAAGAGGATAATATTACCTTCCGCTGCATTACGAAGACCGTTCCCTGCCGGTGGCATGATAACTGGGAAAGATGGAAAGCCGAGCTCAAGCGTGAACAGGCAAAGCCAGAGGGCAAGCAGGACCTGAAGCTGATCCAGCGACTGAAGGCGAAGGTAGTGAGTTGCCAACGACACGATGAGCAGTACCAGGCGCAGCGCAGGTCGATATTTCTTGCCTGTGCACATCGCAGCCGCTGAGTTTATGTGTTGCATGCTACGCAGCTATATCCAGGCTAAGGTCGAGAGTTTGGAGGCTGGGTCCGGGGAGTGGGTCATTTACCAAGATTATTTATCTTGGTATTCTGAAACAGGCTGCAAGATGAATGATCTGCTCTTTACTGTAGTCACCCGCCGCGCCGACGGCCAGTTGCAATACGAGTACATCCACAACATCATGATGGTTGAGCACACTGGCGCAACCACCCGTTACTGCTGGGACTATCATCTGAGGAGCAAGGAAGATGGAGGAAGCGGGGAGATCTCTTCTTTTCCCGGCCCTGGTACTCGCACTGGCGATGGCGGCGGCGACTTTCAGAACTATGAGTTCGTTTTTTCCGAGGCGCACTACTGGGAGAAGTATGGAGTGGATATCAGCACGGACATGCTGTGTGCATTTCATGCGTGGAACCCATGCGACGGAGCAAAGAGGAAGTTTACCAAGGTCTTCACTAAAGACCAGGTCGAGCAAGGGCGCGGCTTCGCTCTTGTCGAGGAGTGGCTTGAGTCAGCGCAGGGAGCGGGATATGACAACAACCGGTTCTATGGTCACGACGCAGACGTGATCGAGAAGTGGGTGAAAGAGAACAAGGTTGAACCTCGCAAACTCAGTTCTTGGGGCCTTCGCAACTTGCGCTCGTTTCGTTACTCCAGGCCCACCCTCACTTCTGGCAAACAGTTCATTAGCGGCGTTGCCTTTGGTGCTTACACTAGCGTTGCGCCCGACGCCGACCGCATTGTCCTTGACATGCGATCGGACGAAGTCGCTGGCGGCAAGAGGTGCGAGCCATGCACACAGCGGTTTAAGCAGCCCCATCCATCGCACAAAGGCGTCGACAAATGCCCATCGAAGAATGGCCGAGGGGAGCGTGTGGCAGCGGTTCATGTGCAGTCTGGTGCAACTGCGGACCTGACGCGGGAGCAAAAGATGTCATACTTCAAGCGGCTCGCCTCCCAGCGTTCGGCAAACAAGAAGGCTCCAGGCGCACATGGCACAGCAGCCCAACAGCGTGTCACCCGAGGGCGCAGCAGCCGATAGCGAAGTGCCCGTCAGCAGGCTGCAGAATAAGAGCTTCAACGTTGGGAAATTGCGCAAACCGCGCCTAGTCGAGCTCTGTCAGCAGTTGGGGCTGTCATCTGTCGGCACGGTACCAGAGTTGAAGGAAAGGCTCAAGGCGCACATGGCACAGCAGCCCAACAGTGTGTCACCCGAGGGCGCAGCAGCCGACAGCGAAGTGCCCGTCAGCAGTGGAAAGAAAGGGGTGGAGAAGAGAGCTAGCAAGCAGGCTGCTACAATTAAACCTACTGCTTCTAATTCCTCGGGCGCGGCCGCAGCAGCTTCTACCAGACAGCCTCGCTCCAAGGCGGCGAAGGTAGACTCATATGCTGAAAGCGACGCAGAAGATGATGAAGGGAGCGAGTACGAAGAGCCCGCAACGCGCTGGATGTGCGCGTATTGTAATTATCCAAATCCATTAGGTCCAGGTGATCAGGAATTCGCAGGATGCATTAACTGCGGTGGCTTGGCTTCATCTGATGATGAATCAGATCTGGAGGAGGATGAGTGAGTGGGCGTGGTTTTTTTTTATTTTTAGCAGCTGAATGAGGCCAACCATGTTGAAAGTCCTTAGAAATGTAGCTGCTTGAGATGCTGACACTGTGTCTTTGCACTGGCACTGCAGGACTTTGAATTATTGCATGTTGTCACTAGCTTAGCGTACTTGTACTGGCGAGTGGCTGGCGGGTGCCACCAGGACCAGAAAAAAATAATTAGTGGCAACAAAAGCTGAATTCAATTAAATCTGCATCGAAATCGTGTTTGTATCGTTTGTACTTACGCGCTGATAGCAGGTAACATGTAGCACGTGCACTTTGCAAGTACCGGTGCAGGCCGCTATCTGCTATGGTCTGCATGCTCATCTACGCACCTTAATAATAGTTCAAACATTGTTTTTTTGCATTAAAATACAATATTACAGTTTTAAACAGTGTTCTACGTCATTATTTTAATATTTGAAACTTTGCATGCAAAAAAAGTTTCCCTACGACCGGACCCGGGGCGGCCCCTACTCCCATAAGTCTCCGTCCTAGTAGGCAGGGGGGTGGCGTGGAGCCTGTTCTTGATCACGAAATCTTCTTATTGTGAATACAAGCAGAGCTCTGCCTCGGACAGGCTGCGCAGCAGCGGCGTGGAGCCAGCGTGCACGCCGGGCGCACCGTGGGCCGGGGGGAGTGGCCACACCGTTCTCACGGCCAGGCAACGCGCCCCCAAGCCGCACTCTCCTTCCGGCAGGCGCGCGAGGCGCAGGTTGCTCGCCTCCACTGCAGCGCTGACGGTGGGCAGGTAGCGCAATGGCTCGCAGGCTACGCACTTGTACTCGACCAAGGCCGCGGCCCCCGACGCTTTAGCGTCGGCGCTAACGTACGTCGCCAGCCCGTGCAGGCCGCCGGTGACATACCAAGAGGGGGGGGCTCAGCCAGGCCAGGCAGTCTAGCGCCTCCCGTAGGTCCTCCGTCAGGCTGCTGGGCTGCTGGGGCAGAAAGGTTTGGGCGCCAGAGCGGGACCAGCCACCTTCGCTATCCTCCTCGCGCCCCCGGAGGGCGCCCGGCCGCCGGCCCGGCGAGGCCTCGGCCGCCGAAACGGTGCTACTGTCCGCCTGCATACCGCCCGCGGGTAGTGGCGGTCCAGTGCCGCCGCACCCCCCTCCAGGGGGGGGGGGGGGGCTAAGCCCGGCGGCCGCGGCGCGGGCCGCGGGGTGGCAGCCCCTTCCCCCCCCCCCCCTCCCTCTCCCACCGCTCAGCCCTCCCCTCCTCCGGTGGCCCGGGCGCGCCCGGTGGGCGTCCGTCCGTCCGCTGCTTCTTCTCCCCCTCTCCTCCCTCCCTGGGTTTCCGCCGGCAGAACTCCTGCCGCCCCCCCTCTTTCCACCGCAGCGGCATGACCTCGGCGCAGGTGACGGCGGTCCGCCCGCCAGGCACGCGGCTGGCGTGGAGTCGCAGTTCCGGCACAACCATGACGGCCGGCTGCTGGGCAGGTACAGGCCCGCGCCGGCCGAGGGGTGGAAGCCCTGGCAACGCGCCTGTAGCTTCTGCCACCTCAAGTACAAGGTGTTGCGGCGCGCGGGGCAGGCCGGCATCTGCCACCGGCACGGCCCGCGCGGGTCGGAGCCCTGCCACACCGAAAGACAGTACCAGGCCCTGCTACAACTGCAGTGCTGGGCGGCGGACGTGCGGCGGGGGGCTCGCGCACGGGAGCTCGCGGCCGTGTGCGCCCTGTCAATGCATGGCCTGGAGGCGGCGCAGTCGCACCGGGCGTACGCCCGGCGGGTGCTGGACCAGTACCGGCGGCTGGAGCAAGAGGTGCAGGACGCGCGGTCCGCCCTAGACGCTGAGCGGATGTCTCGCCGCGTGGTTGAGACTTGCACGCTGGCCGTCCTGCGCGCGCGCGGCTTCCGGCCGGCGGCGGACGACGCGACGCCCGCCCCCGGCGGGCCGGAGGACGAGGGGGCTTCGCTGGCCGGGGCTCGCCGGGACAGCCAGCGCTGGCAGCAGCTGGCCGTTTCGGCGACGGCGCGGCTGGAGCAGGCCAGTTCAGCGCTGGCGCAGGAGGGCGAGCGGCACCGGCGGGAAGCCGCGGACGCGGCCGCACGGCTGGCGCGGGAGGAGCAGGAGCGCGCGAGTTGGGAAAGGAAGGCCCGGGAGGCCGCGGGCGCGGCCGCACGGCTGGCGCGAGAGGAGCAGGAGCGCGCGAGTTGGGAGAAGAGAGCCCGGGAGGCCGAGGGCAGGCTGGCGCAGATCGAACATGTACAGCAGTCCTTCGCGCGTGTCTGCACCACCACTTGAGCGCGCGGCTGCCGCCGCCACGCGGCCCAGGGCAGGCGGGGCCAGGGGAGGGGGCGGGCGGAACGGGGGGGGGAGAGTGTGCAGCACGCACACCCCCACCACCAGGGAAGGGGTCCGCCGGGGACACCGCAAGCATGCTGGCCAGCGGGGGGGGGCACTTCCTGAGTGAGCGGCGTCTGGGGCTCTGTGTCGCGCAGCTCAGCACGCCCGCAGCGCCCCCTGGGCCCGGCAGGCACCGCACGAACTGGCAGTACCAGCGCTAGGCCCGGCCAAGGCCACCGTCGTGCGCAAACGGCTCTGGTACTATCAGGGCTGGTGCGGGGTGAGCGCGGGCTGACACGGGCGACGATCGCTCACAGCGCTACCGGCAGGGAGCTGCCACCATAGTCTGAGCCAGGAAAGTGGAGGCAGGTACAGGAAGGATTTTTATTAAAACACTCGGCAGCGGTCATCCCTCTCCTCGTGGTGTGGCTAACCTAGGGCAGAGGCAGCAGTCTCCGAAGCAGCAACCGGGTCGGGAGTACTTGTTCAGGCTGCTGGCGTATCCATTTCGCATCGATTTCAAACAGCTTAAAACCCTCCGGAGTGAGGTCTTGGATCTTCTTTAGCCTGGCAGGGTCGTCCGACCGGTTGGTGTATTTGACTTCGAAACCAAGGGCCGGTCCCCGACTAGAGAGCACAACTACGTCAATCACCCGAGATATTGTCGCTAGTTTTTCCTCTACGTTTGTGATGCTTAGTTTCAGATCGTCGTGGTCCAGCAGCCGCCACGGCGCATAGATAGCCGATTGAATCTGATTTGATAACAGCTCATTGCCCACCGGGTACTCGCCCAGCACTCCTTTGTGACGGCCCGTAAATCCTTGCGAAGTTTGCAACGTACCCCAGAACAGCTTTCCGTCCTTAGTCTTTTCGCGCAACCATTCACACAATCTTAGCTTAGCAGAATAATGTTTCTCAGACTCCAACGGACAGCTTGTTCTGGCAGGCAGCTTGCACCCAGCGCCTGTGCTAGTTCACGTGCCTCCGTGGCCTCCCTCGCGGCCGAAAGCAGACGTTCGTCTTTCTGTTGGACGCACCATTCCAGATAATCTGAATCGCGAAGTAAGGCCAACCAGCCCGTACCGTTGTACCTGCCGAAATCAATAGGTTTCTGTATGTTGTCACGTACAACTTGCAACAGCCTGCGAATGGCCCGTGCGCGTTTGAGCAAGTGTTCATCAGATGGAATCGATCGCTTCATCTCAGACACTAATGACCCCAATTTCTCTAGTTTGTCTAGCACTCCTGCCAACCCGTTTCCGCGTGCCTCCTCGCAGGCTATTTGGAGCTGATTAGCTTCCTGAGCTAGTTGCTTTGCGCTCGCGGCCAGGTCTTGCTGTGCAGGGGTCTCGGCGTCCCTGGTGCCAGGCTTACTAACATAGCAGGGTGGCCAGGGGCCTCCTGTGCCCACGAGGCCCTTAGCATCCAAATACACTTGTCGCCCGGCGTACTTGCTCCTCCATTCGTCCGCCCCTATCCACTCAGGTTGCTCCTGGTACAGATAAAGGGGCACACTCCGCGCCACCGTAGGTCTTAGCTAATTGGCACTGAAAGCAGGTCCGTGGATACAAAGCGCCGCCATCCCAGCTACGTATATCGTGTTTGCTGCAGAACTCCTCCTGTACGTCCCCGGCAGCACATTGCAGCTTCAGCCACGCGCCCCCCCCCCAATGTTTTTTGAGTGCCACCACAGTTGTTCCCGCACCTTCCCAGCGTTCTGTTGACAAACGCCCACCAGGGCAGTGCGGCTGGCCGTCCTGGACGTCGTGCAGAAACTCTGCGACGGATGGCTCCCAGCTTTTGTTGCATCCTTTGCAGAACAAGGTTAGCTGGTCATGGCAGCTCTGCAGACCGGTGTCGGGCTTTCACTAACCACCAGCGGGTGGCAATACACGACGTATTCGTTGGCGCATCAAACCACGAAACAATCGTCCCGTCAATAATAAAGCTTATTTTTTTCGCAGAAATTTCAAAGTTGTAATATGTTGCCGTGTTCATATCCAAACTAGCAATAGACCCGATATTACTGGTAGAATTTAAAACAAGGAATGTTCCCTTTGTTGTTGAATTTATTGAATTTCCAGTTATTTCAACACCGCTGCTATATGTCTTAATTCCTGCTATGGTTTGGTTTCCTGAGGTTTTAACTGCCGAAGTATCAAGAACAGAACCATCCACACCATCAACAATATTTACATTTGTTATATTTTGATTTCCCATATTTAGTCCTCCCGTCATACTAGCAGTGCCGTCTAATCTAAGAAAGGGTGAGTTTGTGTTTCTCCATTGTCCAGTGCTTTCAATGAGTAGTTGATTATCTGATGCTGTTGTTATAATCACATCGCTATGTGTATCAATACTTCCACTCGCCGACACTTTCGCCGTGTTCGTATCGTGCTCTGATAGCCAAGTTGTGATAGACCTGCCATTTAGTTGATTTACATTTGTAATGTTTTGACTTTTCATATCAATCCCCGCACTCGCATTTATTATAGTGCTAAATGTTTTAATTCCTCCTATGGTTTGGTCTCCTGTTAGTTTGACCACCGAACCATCAACTGCGAGATTAGCGAGATTAATTCCATTATATGTAGAAGCCCCTGAAATAGCATAACCATTCATATTTAGTCCTCCAGTCATACTAGCAGTGCCGTCTAATCTAAGAAAGGGTGATGTAGTGTTTCTCCATTGTCCTGTGCTATAAATGAGGAATTGATTATCTGCTGGGAAGCTTGTTATTGTCACATCGCTGTGGCTATCTATACTTCCACCTGCTGACACTTTATCATTATTATCATTATGCTCAAATATCCATTCATCAACATCTTTGGTATTTAGCAAATTAACTCCTGTTATATTCTTCCTTCCCATATTAATATTGCCGAATTCATCAACATTTATCGGAAATGTTGTATTTACCCAGTTTATTGAATTATATGTTAGATAACTATTAGTGGCTATTGGTGCGGTTATGGCTACATCAGAAAGTGTGTCAATTGAACCGAGGGCGGTATTCCTCCATTTACCATCTACCTCATTATATGTTAAGTATTGACCGACCACTGGTGCAGATATGTTAGTGTCAATCAGATTGTATAGACTGGTTTGATGCGGATTGGAAGTATTAGAGCGGTGTTGAGTTGAGGCTTTGACTTCGTCGTTGTCACTCACTCGTTGTTCTGTATAGTATAATTTTTTTCCTTCTTTGATGTCTGATGTTAATTTTAAAGCGAGACGTGTGTCAAAGCGGTTATCAGTCCAATAATAATTAAGTCCTTCTTTTAGGTCAGTTGTTGATTTTAAAGCGAGACGTGTGTCAAATCGTGCATCAGTATAATAAAGATTTATTGGGTCGGAATCTTCTGGCACTCTGTCAGTGTTTAAACCCACTATGTTGGTATTGGTTAGGTCAAGGTTGGCGATTGAAAGGCTGTCTGTCGCGATTTCTGACAAGCCGATTAATGATTTATATTGACTCATTATATACAAAGTGAGCAAAATCATTTTTGTGAAACTTTTCTAAAAAGTTTCAAATAAATATGTAATTTTAAAAATACTAAAATATAATAATCTTAGTATAAATGCCGTCTCCCAAAGCAAGTCGTAAGAATTGGGGTAAAGCTGTGGAAAGTATTAAGAGCAAAAAGCAATATAAGGTTGAAATAGCGAAAGAGAAATTAGCAAAGTGTAGAAATGCTTATGTAGGCGATGATGAAGAGATGGAGGAAAAGATAAACCGCATGGCCGAAATGGGTGTTGCTAATGATATTATTAATGGAAAGGACCAAGATGATACACCTGAAGAAAGCAGTGAGAGCGATGAAGAATGTGATTTTACTGATATCATTGCAGAAAAGATTGCTAAGATGAAAATAAGAAGAAAGAAAGCGGAAGCAAAGAAGAAAGTAATTAAAAAGCCGGTCCTGAGCCAGAACCTGATGAGAGCGAAAGCGAAAGTGAAGAAAGTGAAGAAGAGCCGAAGCCTAAATCTAAGAAAGGAAATGGTAAGAAGTCAAACATATCAGTTAATGTTTATAATCAAGCAGAGAAACCAAGCAAGAAAGAAAAAAATAATGATGATGTCTCAAAGATGTTCTTAAAATGTTGATAATATATCATGGACTAAAAACACAGTCAGCAACAAAAACAAGAAACTCCTGAGCAGACAGAGCGGAAAGAAAAACTTGAAGAAGCAATTGAAATACACAAGCAATCAAAGCCCGCTAAGATATGGAACACAATAACTGCCCCAGAGGCTAAACCACTAAGCCAAGTTTTTATTGACTTAATGGACATGTCAAAAGTTGCAACAAAGAAAGATAATGCTAACTATAATTTCGGACTAGTAGCCATTGATGTCTATAGCCGTCGTGGGTGGATTGAACCAATTAAAAATAAAACTACAGGTTATGTTTTGGAAGGATTAAAAAAAATATTTACGAAAGAAGTCCCTAAAGGTATTACTTCAGATAATGGTGGTGAGTTTAAGGGTCAAGTGGCTGAATATTTTAGACAAAACAATATTGAACACAGACCGGTTCAAGTAGGCGATCACAGAACAATGGGGATAATAGATAGATTTATTAGAACAATACGAAATGAATTAAATTTAATATGGGAATTTAATGAAAATTTTCAATGGATGCCGATAATTCATGAGGTTGTTGATGCTTATAATAAAACATATCATACAACAATTAAAGCCGTACCTATTAATGTTTATGAAGGGACTGAAAAAAACACCCAGGAAATATACAGAAATCCTTTAATTAATGAATTCCCAGTAAATACAAGGGTAAGAAAGGAACTCCAAAGAACTATTTTTTCTAAAGGTGATAAGCAATTTAGTAAAACTATATTCAAGGTTAAGGGTCGTAAAGGTTATAAGATTGTGCTATCAGAGGAAAAAGATTTAGTTAGTCCTGATAAATTATTAAAAACCAATATTAGAGAACAACCGAAAGAAGAAGAACCGGCAGAGCAGTTAGCCGATAAAGTTAGACAAATTACTAAAGAGAAAAAAACGAAAGAACAACTAAAAAGAGAAAGTATTGACAGCGATAATATAAGAACTTCAACACGATCAAAAAAGAAAGTTGATAAATTAGACTTGTAAGTTATCACTTACTTTTGGATTGAATGTATTTCTTATGTTTTTTGGTTCTCTTATGAATTTCTTTCCCATTTATCCTTATAGTTGAACCACATTCACATTTTATTTTTTCCATACTTAAATCATCATTTGAAGTATTAATTCCTTTCATTCTTAATTCGTGATTGCTTGATAAAAGATGTCTTGTTTTGTAAGCATTTGTTGTCTCTTCACCACATTCACATATACATTTTTTCTTCATCCATTCCTTATTCCATTCATTTTTGTATTGTTGTTTATTTTGCTTAACTCGCTCATCATTGTATTTTTTCCAAACTTCATATTTAGGTCTTATGTTTTTTTCATAAAATCTATTTGCTTCCTCTAAAGCTTGTTCCTTATTTCTTTTTCCAATTATACAAAAAATTTTAACCTTAATTTTGTCTTCCTCTCCCCACCTTACAACTACTCTTGGGGATAAATCGTTGTTCATAACATATACACCTCCCTTGTTAATTTTCTGTGGAATGTCAGCCATTTTATATGTGTTATTAATTAATATCCTTAAATGGAATTAAATTTATAACACATTAATAATTATTTACATATAGCAGTTTTTCTTTCTTTTGTTTGTCTATATTAGTTATAAATAGGTAGCCTTAAAACTAAATAACGGCTCTTAGGGAGGTTTCTCTAGAGAAACTGCACTGAAGATCCGTCCAGAAGTGCGACCCTATACTACTCATACACAATACAATGCACATACACATACACACATACATACATACCTACCTGCCTATGGGCATACATCTATGCTTTTATCAGAATGCAACCAAAACATGCAGGTATTCATTTCAAAATGGACTTTATGCATATATACAACTATCTATATGCACACATAGGTATATAAGTATGTATATTTGCTATATGAGAACCGAACAGCACATGATTTCTATTGTTTGGAAAAAGGGGAATTGTATGCAATTGAAGTGCTCTATAGACTGTGTTTCTAGACTTCCCCAGCTGCTAACCACACAAAACAGTTTGCCTGCATGCGCTATAAGGCACAGGCACATCTATCGCTATGTCGAGAACACTGTTGCTGAAACACACACCAAGGGAAAGATACGGTTTTTCTTACCTGTCTGGCTGCTGCAGTTGCCTCTCTGTTTTGTTGAAGCCGCGCCCTCTTCTTCCTCACCCGTGCGCGAGCATCTGGTTGGGAATCCGGTTGGTGCGCATGGCTTCCAGCCTTGTGTCTACGCCACCCCTTGCTTGGCATCTATCAAAAGAAAACAAAACAGAAAGTATTAAAACCCAAGACATTCCTTGCACCTGTTCCCACATCTATTCTCCGCATTTATCTAGCTGCCTACGGTTCAGGATCTATATATGTAAGTACAAGAACCACAGAGGGAGAGAAAAAACAACAACAGGCAAAGGAATAAAGCAAAGAGACACAGAGGACCCATTTACAAGACGACTCAAATGAGTAAAACAGACCAGACAGACAAGAAAGCCACGGAGAAAAAAATACAAGTTAATTTTCACATATTTCTTCAATCATATTTGTGTTTCTGGACCTGTGACGATGTCTTCCTTGCTTCATAGATCGAATTCCCATGTTTGATCCCTTCTTCCTTCTTGGGAAAAAAAGTGGCTGATGGGACAAAGTGGGACATTTTCTCTATGTGAGCACCCCTATCGATAATGATAAAAAGTTGTGCCAGCTGAAAAACTCGTCTTGAAAAGCCTACAATTACTCCGCCGGAGGAGCCTGTCACGTGCAGGCAATGTACCAAAATAGATAAAAGTTTATGGAAACATTTTTGACACTCCTGTACGGTTGCCTACACAAAAAACCTGGAATTTAAATGAAAAAATACAACTCAACAGGTTAGTTTCCAACCAACACTTAAAGTTTCTACAGTCTCCGACAGAGTGAGAAATGTAGGAATCGCTATCATAAGTTGTAGTTTTGACTACAGTGGGCAACCCTCCTGTATTTGCTTTATTAAACACACAACTCTTGTATTTTTTCTCCTTCTTCTCTTTGCAGGAGAATTTCCTCCGAACTGACAGGTCTGGTGTGACATATGACTACTACTACTACTACTACTACTACTACTACTACTACTACTACTACTACTACTACTACTGCTACTACTACTGCTACTACTACTGCTAGTGCTTCTACTACTACTGCTACTACTACTACTGCTACTACTACTAGTACTACTACTGCTACTACTACTACTGCTACTACTACTACTACTGCTACTACTACTGCTACTACTATTACTACTACTTACTACTTACTACTACTACTACTACTACTACTACTACTACTACTACTAGTACTACTACTACTACTACTACTACTAAGTAAGAGTAAGAGTAAGAGTAAGAGTAAGAGTAAGTGTAAGAGTAAGTGTAAGAGCAAGAGTAAGTGTAAGAGTAAGAGTAAGTGTAAGAGTAAGAGTAAGTGAGTGTAAGAGTAAGAGTAAGAGTAAGAGTAAGAGTAGAAAGAAAGAAAGAAAGAAAAAAGAAGAAGAAAGAAAGAAAGAAAGAAAGAAAGAAAGAGAAAGAAAGAAAGAAAGAGAAAGAAAGAAAGAAAGAGAAAGAAAGAAAGAAAGAAAGAAAGAAAGAAAGAAGAAGCAGAGATACGACAAAGATTGCCCCCAGCTTTCCTTGCTATCTCTCCTCTCTCTCTCTATCTCTCTCTCTTTTATTTCTCTCTCTCTCTCTCTATTTCTCTCTCTCTCTCTCTCAACCATCTACCATACTTCTATCTATAATATCAAACTACATCACACCTTTCTCTTCCTTTATATATATATATATTTTTTTTCTTTTCAATATCTAGCATATACATCACCTTCAATCTTATTACACCCCGTAGCCACCCATAAGTTTTTACAGCTCCAATGACTCCCTGGCCCTCCCGTTTCTCGTTGCCCGCGTTTTCTGCTTCTCAGTCTGCGACGAGCTCGACCCGCCTCCGTGCCCCGGCCTCCCGTCGCACCAGTTTGCTCTGGCGCCCCATTGGCCTCGACCTTTCTCTGCCGGTCTCAGCGACTATTTCAAGACCTGGCCTCCTTTTTCTGCCGACTCGGACCTTTTGACTTCACTTATATGCCTCAAGGGCAAAATTAGTCAGTACCATAGTCCGTCATGACTATAAACTGAGTCAAAAAAAAGACATTTGGTTCTGTCGCCCCTTCTTGCCTCAGTACTAAGTAGGGCCTTCCATGTAATATTATTCATTTGTCATACAATTTGACAATCTAATTTTCATCGCCATATTTGACCTCATTGACATCTTATCTCAGTCTTTATTTACTCGATATCCCTGTCATATATTTATCATATATTTACCACCCCTTGGAAAATCTATTTGACATAGACCTCATATCTACCCCGCTTACTTTTAAAACATATATATGTTTTTCTTGTAACACATGCACTTTGTGCACTAATTTTGTCTATATTTTGACCGGACATACATTTCCGGGGGGGGAGTATTTACCAAAGTTGATCCTTCATATCTTCATTTCATTACGGATCACTCGTCCGGGGGGAGTGCTATACTTCTATTTTATATGATATGATATGTTCAATACATGTACACATATGTAGTACATTACCCTCTAACATATTTTCTCATCATATAATAATATAGTATATTTTTCACGGTAAGTTATAATAATTATCAATGATAAGGACTTCCCGTCCCGGATGCAAATACACAATAATAATTATTAACGATTAGGACTTCCTGATCCTATTAGCATTATAAAGCCATTCCAACTATTAATAATGGCATTAACGATTTATTCATAACTGGAGTAAACGGAGTACTACCGTTTGCCTTTGGACCTTTTACTCAACCTTTTGGTTGAAGCTGTTTCTCGTTTCTTTATCCTTGATTAATCTAATATTAAAGTCAACTTTCATCCTCCAGGGATACTCTGCGTCGAAACCGGTTGAGTATTAATAATATGATCTGATCTTTCTGTTTGTGTGAGATCTGGTCATAACATTCGCTCCCTTGCCACTAAACATTTTCTGAACAGCGCAAGCTTGGGCACAGCACAGACACTTGCGCCTGCACATTCTCTTTTCACTACAAGCACGGAAAGTAGTGATGAACACTTCGTAAGTAGTGATGCATCACTACGCTGGTAGTGATGAATATTTTTTTTTAGTGATGAGGGTAGTGATGGTCACTACCTATTTGCATTATTGAAAAAGTTTGAAAAAGTTAGTGATGAAATAAGTAGTGATCATCACTACACTAGTGATCTATGATGAACGTTAGTGATGAAATAGTATTACGTAGTGACCATCACTACGTTAGTGATGTGCTACAAAACTAAAAAAAGTTAGTGATAAAAACCATAGTGACGAGCACTAGGGTAGTGATCTTGTTTAGAGTGTGTCTCAGTGATGATCACTACACGCTCAAGCTAATACAAGTGTAGTGATCATCACTAAGTGTCATAATCTAGTGACCATCACTGCCTTGTGAGTGTCTATCACTAAGGTCATAGTGACCGGAACTAGTTATATTGAACATCATATTAAAGTTATCTGTACTCTGTCTCTGTATGAAATATGAGCGTCACTGGGATATTTTTAATAATCAGTGTCTTGATTTAAAAGGTAGACTGTGTCTAAAGTGTTGCTGGATTCCATTAATTTCTTACATCTGTCTCCTGCTGATCCAAGAAGTACTCAGCATCGCTATGATTACTTTCCTCACCGTCCGCAAAAACCTCGTTTAGACTAGGAGCGTCAGGCCTAGAGTCCACCCCACCTTGGTCCGCCTCATCATCTAACGATTCCAGATTCACCTCTAGTATTTGTCTTGCTTCTGGCAGTTTCTGTTCAGCCTCACTGTCGCTCGCATATAACGCATCAAGATCAACCACAGGAATGTCTTGGTCAGGTGCTGGTGCTGGATCCTTACCATCCACCAACCTATCCACTGCCTCTTGCATATAATCAGGCAGAATGGAATCATCGACCGGAATCCAATACATGAAGCCACTCTTGGTAGGTACGTCTGCAGTCACGCAAGGCATCTCCAATGAGCTCAAAGAGAGAAACTGCAATTTCTCTCTGCGATCGGGAACCGCTTGACATAGCCATATACCACGCTTTTTGGGATCTGTGTAGCACCGCAGAAGCTCTACCGCTGCGAGTTCCAAAGTTATGTCTGGATTGGTCAATGCCACTGCAAGGTAATAGCGGATATATGCACCATATCTCGCACTGCTGCGAACCCCACCTGGAAAATCTCTTTTGAGATATTCCTTTGCAACTGCACATGTTCCTCCTGCGTAACGTTTGTTGGATGCTTGACCACATATCATGCACACCGCTCGGACGACTGCCCTCCGGTGCTTAGTGACATCACAACGAAGAGCAGAGAAATCAGGACGTTCATTTGTTGGCATCTTGTGTTCATCAACTCGAGAAAGCCCTAACTCTCTCCAGTACTTTTACAATAATGAAATGACATCTGTACGCTGCTCTTCAGCGAGCTTGTACTTTTTTGTACAAATTAACTTGTTCTGTTCACTCGGATTCACCTCGAGCTGGAGCTGGTGTTCATCAAACTGAAAAATTTCTTCCTGGTGTTTGGCATGGCAGCGCGTTGTTGCAAGTTGGAGAGCGCCTGTCCAAATGTAGTCTTCAGACATGCAACCTCACTCCAGCGTTTGAAGGGGTCATTTCAGTGTCTTTCTGGCTGTGTTCTTGGCCTTTCAGGAACTTCTGCTGCCTTTCTAGCCAAATTACGCAGAAGTGTCTGGTAGAGGGCCCCAATTCTTCATGTGATGCATAACTCCATACACAAGTTGATGCAGCCAAAAGGTATGCTCCGTCCTGGGCAGGACTCGTGCAATCTTCACTACCTACAAGGATATGTTCACCTTCATACATTACGTCAATTCAATGTAAATCTTGCATACCATGATCATTATTAGTATTGTCAAAATGTGCTGACTAGACAATATACCTTGTGATGACGACCACTATAGTGATCATCACTAAGATGCTAGTGCCCATCACTACCGGTCTAGTGCCCATCACTAAAAGGCTAGTGCCCATCACTAAAACGGTAGTGATTATCACTACTGTTAATTTTTTTTTTTGGTTTTTTTTTTGCAAAAGTACCTGTTCGGTTATCCACGTGCCTAGGTTGCTCAATGCCAACGGGTTACTAGGTATTTTGCGCAGTTTAGTTACGCGCAGAACACGAAAAAGGCGCACTAAACACTTGAGTACTTCTTGCTTGATGCCCAGACCATCATAAATCCAAGGGCCGCAAAAACGAATGAAAAACAAAGCGTCCGCTACCTTGGCCTTGCCAAATGTTCCGTACGGTGACCCCGTCCCACGCTGCCCTCGCAGTGCCCGGACTACCATGTAACGTATGTCGATCTCCTTCCTGTTAGACATTCCCAAGGCCATGTTCGAGTACTGCTTGTTGATCTTGGTCAATTCAGCTACGCGTGCAGCAAAGAGAGCTTCTTCTCTTATGCGTCGAGCCTCGTATTGGGCGGTCGTGTCATCACGTGCTCTGCGTACAGGTCTTGGCTAAACTGGCAGGGGCTTGTGTTTGGGATGTTTCTTTCCTTCAGAGTCATCTGACGTCATTGCAACAATATGCGCAACTGCGTTTTCGTCAACGTGCATTCCATCAACCATCATATCCAGCACAGAATCGAAGGCAGGGATTCCTTGGCATGCGACGACTGACCCTCCCCCAGCCAGCAACGTTTTTCGCTACCTCGCTTGCTTGGCGCCCTTCTCTGGCCTGCTACTCAAACTCAACCGGCGATCACCTATGCGGTCAATCACGCAGCAGTACTCGCTTCAAAGAAGCCTGACATGGCGTACTCAGCGATAGCTCGCATTCTCAGATTTCTACGAACGCCTAGGGGAATTTTCTTCCCATTTCGAACTCGCAACTTCGAGCTTATCTCGTATTCCGATAGCAACCTACGGGGGGTGCGAGTACACGCGACGATCGCGAACTGGCCAACTACATATGACGACCGGTCCCATAGCATGGAGTTCGAAGCGCCAACCTACAGTCGCGCTTTCGACTCAAGACGCCGAGACGATCGCCAACTCTACAACATGCCGAACCGCAATTCGCAATTTTGCACATGTGTAAGGATGTTGGAATTCCGTTGCCGACGCCATCGACTATCAACAACGACAACCGGGGGGCGGTTCTAAACGCAACGAACGGCATGGCTACTGATCGCACACGCCACTTAGCGCTTAAACACCATTACGTCGTAGAACGAGTACGAGCTGGCGAAGTAATCGTTCGACATGTTTCGACAAAGGACAACCTGGTGGACATGCTAACGAAGTCACTACCGACGCCGCGTTTCTTAGAGCTAGTCACGCGATTCACAGTATTACTTAAGGACGCTCTTCCAAATTTTAACGCTTAATGCGTTTCGCTCTTTCAGACACTAAGGATGAATTTATTGAACGACTTGCTACACCGCTGCAAGGACCTGCATCCTTTGATGCATAAAATCGACTTATATTTTTTTTCATTTTTGGTGTTAATGTAATATTAACATGTATTCTACTTCATCATTATAAGTCGCTCATTTACATACAATTTCACATGGCCAATCATTTCAGTAATAAAATACATCTATATATACATGTTATGCCGAGGTGGAGAGTAAGCAATAATATTTACTAAATATATTGTTACCTTTTGTGGTCAATTTCACGACATAACATTTGTATGTGACCGGATCATATTCATTACCATTTATATATTTGACCATCATAATTATTATTCGTTGCGATATTACTACCATTATTCATAATCAGTTACCAGTTAATATAAGGTTGGCCCATACTGAATCGTCACTTGAATTTCTGACCACAAGATCAGTAGCTAAATTTGTGGTATTTATTTCATTAGAAATTTATGCTAAATCTGATTGAGTTACAGTCACTGGTTTCTAACCATTGATTACATTCATTATTTTCCTTTCAACCTTTGGTCAAAGTGCCTCAGCGCAAACAATTATTCAAGTATCCGGAGACAATGTCTACTAGTATGCTTACTTGAAGAATAATTAGAAGAAGAAGAAAAAGAAGAAGTAGAAGAAGAAGGAGAAGAAGAAGAAGAAGAAGAAGAAGAAGAAGACATGTATGATGACCGAAGTGAAGAAGAGGAAGAAGGTAGAAGAAATGTATGATGACAGAAATGAAGACGGAGTGGAGCAATGAGCAAAAGAATTAATAGTTAATTTACTTACTCATTAAACGTGTTGTTTACTTACTAGTTCAAGGCGTTTTTGGTATTAAAATGATTACACTGCATTGAAAACTGTTTATCGATGCATGCACTGAATTACCCATTTCAATGCATGCATTGAAGATCAATGCATGCATTGAAAAGACACATTTCAATGCATGCATTGAAATTTTAATGCATGCATTGACAATCAATGCATGCAGTGAAATACACATTTCTGTGCTGAATTGACATTTTAATGCATGCATTGAAAATCAATGCATGCATTGATCTGTGCTGCATTGACATTTGAATGCATGCATTGGAAATCAATGCATTGAAATACACATTTCTGTGCTGCATTGACATTTTAATGCATGCATTGAAAATCAATGCATGCATTGATCGGTGCTGCATTGGCATTTTAATGCATGCATTGAAAATCAATGTATGTATTGAAACGCACATTTCTGTGCTGCATTGAAATTTCAATGCATGCATTGATACACATTTCCAGTGCATTAAAATGTCAATACATTTCAATGCATCATGCACTGAAATTTCCATGCATGCATCGGAATTTCAATGCAGTGCATTGAAATTTCAATGCATGCATTGACATCCCGTCTGGTAGTGTTACCTTACTGAGCTCGAGGACAGGATTACAAGTATGTTGATCCGGGCATGAAACATGAAAACGTCGTGTTGAATTACTTATAACTAACAGAACATGCTACCTACATCCTTCCCCAGAACACTAGGAACACAGTTCCGTCTGAATCTGTCACTTGGAGAAACCATGGCCAGCTGCCACCACCCGGAGTGCAAATATTGATTTTCGTCAATATTTCCAAAAAAAAAATTGATTTTTCAATATTTAGTATTGATCCAAAATCAATATCTTTCCCCCCCCAAAAAAATATTGATTTTGAAATCAATATTAATATTGATTTTTTTTCAAGAAAATTTTTATGAAGCCAAGGCAAAAAGACATATTGATTTTGCTGCAAAATTAATATTGCACCATTATTGTCACTAGTTTTCAAGTATTTTCACGCGAAGTTATGAAAAAATTATTAAAAAATGCAATACTAACATTGATTTTATGCAATACTAACATTGATTTTATGCAATACTAACATTGATTTTAATACAATATTAACATTAAAAAACTACAATATTAATATTGAAATCAAGCAATATAAATATTGCATCTTTTCAATATAAATATTGAATGTTCAGAATAAACTGTATGTGAGGGCCCGTCTAAAACAATTGGAAATATAACAAAAATTTCTTCCCGGGAAATGTTTGTTATGTTTCCAATCGTTTTGTAAAATCACAAAAAAGCAATATTAATATTGAAATTGATGCAATATTAATATTGCAAAAAGCAATATTAATATTGAAATGTATGCGATATTGATATTGCAAAAAACAATATTGAGCAATATTAATATTGAAATGTGTGCAATATTAATATTGCAAAAAAGCAATATTAATATTGAAATGTATGCAATATTAATATTGCAAAAAAGAAATAAAAAGCAATATTAATATTGAAATGTATGCAATATTAATATTGCAAAAAAGAAATATTAATATTGCAATAATTATATAACAACTGATGTGAGGGCCCGTCTGAAACAATTGGAAATAGAACAAAATTTTTTCCCGGGAAATGTTTGCTATGTTTCCAATCGTTTCGGACTGACATGTAAAATCGCAAAAAGCAATATTAATATTGAAATTGATGCAATATTAATATTGCAAAAAAGCAATATTAATATTGAAATGTACGCAATATTAATATTGCCAAAAAGCAATATTAAGCAATATTATTATCGAAATGTATGCAATATTAATATTGCAAAAAGCAATATTAATATTGCAATAATTATATTGCTTATTTGCAATATTTATATTTAAAAACTACAATTTGTATTGTAAAACTGCAATATTTACATTGCATAATTTTAGTATTAATATTGTACTTTTTTTATATGTATATTAATTTTATTCACAAAAGGATAGGACAGGTTATTCTTCTTCTTGTTTTTCTTCTAGTTTTTCTTCTAGTTTTTCTTCTGGTTTTTCTTCTTGTTTTTCTTCTTCTTCTTCTTCTTCTTCTTTTTCTTGTTCTTCTTCTTCTTGTTCTTCTTCTTGTTCTTCTTCTTCTTCTTCTTCTTCTTCTTCTTCTTCTTCTTCTTCTTCTTCTTCGTCTTCTTCTTCTTCACCTCGTGCGTGTCTTCCTCTTATTTGTTCTTCTTTTCCTTCCACCTGCGATAAATCGTACCGCCTCCGCGCTTTGTTTAGGTTTCAGAAATCTTTTCTTGGACCTGGCCCAAATCATTTCGTATCCAGTCTGCGCAAAGCTTACATCTCTCTTTCCGTAGGATCGGGCGATCTCCATGTTAGCGAAGACTTTCTTTTCTTTGATATCTTTGCTAGCTTCTCCCAGAGCAGAAAAGGACGTTACTGCCTTTTTCTACCAAAGCTTTATGAAAGTCTTCTCTGGCTCGTTGGAGGTGTGCACTTGTTTTTTACTTCTCCTCCTTCACACTCTAAACCAAAAGCAGCCACGTCAGGTTGAAATTGGTGGAATATTATTTTATTCAAGAAGGGATAGGACAGGTTGAAATTGATGCAATATTAATGTTGCAAAAAAGTAATATTAATATTGAAATTTATGCAATATTAATATTGCAACAAAGCAATATTCATATTAAAGTTGATGCAATATTAATATTGCAAAAAAAAGCAATATTAATATCGAAATTGATACAATATTTTGCATATTGATATTGAAATTGATGCAATATTAATATTGCAAGAAAACAATATTAATATTGAAATTGATGAAATATTAATATTGAAAAAAAGCAATATAAATATTGAAATTTATGCGATATTAATATTGCAAAAAAGCAATATAAATGTTGAAATTGATGTAATATTAATATTGTAGAAAAGCAATATAAATATTTAAAAATGAATGCAATATTAATATTGCAAAAAATCAATGTTAATATTGAAATTGATGCAGTATTAATATGGCAAAAAAGCAATATCAATATTGCAATTGATGCAATATTAATATTGCAAAAAAGCAATATTAACCATTTGAAATTGATGCAATATTAATATTGCAAAAAAGCAATATTAATAATGAAATTGATGCAATATTAATATTGCAAAAAAGCAATATTAATGTTGAAATTCATGCAATATGAATATTGGAAAAAAGCAATAAATACTGAAATTGATGCAATATTTATATTGAAAAAAATCAATATAGATATTGACATGCACAATGTTAATTAACATTGTGCACAATGTTAAATATTGACTTTGTGCACGTGGTGTCCTGACAAATTGCGTTTCTAATTAATTTTGATGTGCAGTTTTTGCACATGCTTTTCGGCGGTTGAAAAAAATCTTGAGAGGAGGCCACCTCGATTGCTGGAAATAACACCATCTTGACAGAGTCAGCCTTCCGACTGCAAGTCATGCTTGTATGCTTTGCGCATGCATGCAATAATATAGTGTTTGCTTCCTTCCGTAGGTATTGCCAGTATGTAAATCCCCCTTTTTGTGCCTTGTATGATAGCTTTTTACGACCTACACGTGCACATTTGTCTGATAACATAACGTTTCTGAATTCGAATTCATGGTGCCCATATATTTATACTATAAACAGGTCGTAGAAAGCTATTATCGCAATGCTTCCTCGCAAAGATCGCGATCGCACCGCCTGGCCTTAAATGCGTCCCAGAGTGCTCGATAGAAGCTAATACAATCGCCGCGGGTACGTATACGTTATACCTCTCTCGAATTCTCTCTTTCTCTCTTTCTTTCTTTCTCTCTCTCTCTCTCTCTCTCTCTCTCTCTCTCACACACACACATACACACACATACGCACACACACACACACACACTGTCTCTCTCTCTCTCCTCTCTCTCTCTCTCACACACACACATACACACACACACACTGTCTCGATCTCTCGCGATCTCCCTCTCTCTCTCTAATAATGTCAAATATCAATATCAATATTGCCAAATATCAATATAAATATTGCCATATATCAATATAAATATTGCAAAATCAGAAATAGACTTTTTTTGTTTTGTTGTTGTTGTTGTTATTGTATCGGTTGCGTAATTGTTGTTGTTGTTGTTGTTGTTTCCTTTTTCATTCCTTGACAATTTAAATTCATTCTATAGGTCAAGGCGCTGATGATAATGTGTCCTGCAGGTACGTAATTTTAAGGTTGTTTTTGAAATGTAGGTGTTAGCCGCTTCTCGAAGTGCCCCAAGCATGTACATGTTCTCCGCAAAAGGTACTCGTTTGTCGCTTGATTGTTCTTGTCTAGGTGCCTAGCTATAGGGTGCCCCTCGGCCTGGAGCAAGGTACTCATATTTCCTGTGTATGATGTTTGTTTGAGTAGGTGCTCAAATGGATCACCTTGTCCTGCAGGTAAGAAACTGTAATGTTGTTTTTGAAATGTAGGTGTCAGCCGCTTCTCAACGTGTCCTAATCCACAAAGGTACTCGTTTGTCGCTTGATTGTTGTTTGTCTAGGTGCCCCTGGGGCTGGAGCGAGTTCATTTCGCGCAGGTACTCATATTGCATGTGTATGATGTTTGTTTGAGTAGGTGCTTTTTTACAGTACCCATTCCCCCGGAAGGGGCCCGAGAAACGCTGCCAGGTAAATTTCAGCTCTCTTTTTTTCTATTCTTTTTTTTTAGAGAGATAGAGAGAGATAGATAGATAGAGAGAGAGAAAGAAAAGAATGAGAGAAAACAGAGATGAAAAGAATGAGAGGAAACAGAGATGGAAAGAATGAGAGGAAAGAGAGATAATGAATGAGAGATAGAAAGAAAGAAAGAAAGCAAGCCAGAAAGAGAGAGAATAGAAGAGAGATAGATATAGAAAGAGAGAATAGGAGCAAAAGAGAGAGAGAGACAGAATAGGAGGAGAGAGAGAGAGAGAGAGATGAAAAGAATGAAAAAGAATTCTTTCTGAAATCTAGTTAATAAATGCATTGCAAAATACCAATATCATCATTGAAATTTAATCAATCTTATAGGACAAAAAAGCAATATTAATATTGAAATGGATGCAATATTATTAATAATATTGCAAAAGAGCAATATTAACATTGAAAATATTGAAATTGATGTAATATTAATATTGCTTTTTTGCAATATTAATATTGAAAGTATTTGAAATTGATGCAAATATTAATATTGCAAAAGAGCAATATTAAAATTGAAAATATTGAAATTGATACAATATTAATATTGATTTTTTGCAATATTAATATGTTAAAATCCCCGAAGATAGCTCGTTAAAAAGTCGGTAAAACAACCAAACACAAATCCCCAAAGTAGAATGATGTCTCGTTATATTAGCTCAGTGAAACCGCACAAAAGAAAGCGGCAACAGACCAAGGTTAAAATGGCATTAGGTCAAATCCGGCCAAACGATATTGAAATAATGGGAAGAAACTAGGTGCACCTGACACCAAAACAAGTGTACTTTTTACCGGCTATCCGGGGGGTGATGCCTACAGTACCCCTTCCCATTTTTATGACGGAAATATGCAATATTTTCGTCATATAATTGCTGTTTTCTTTTCTGCACCAACGCTACGGGGTGTTGCAACTAAGTGCATTAACCCACTGATAGACGGTGCATTGGATATATAAAACGCATACGCCAGGCACGAATCAACAATAAATCTCTAGCCTCGTCTTTGTAAATAAAAAACTCCTCCTTCCCCACTCGTTGTCCCCCCCGTAACTTAATTCTGAGGCAGTATGTCAAGAACGATAGTATTACTATTAAAAAATAAGAGCAGCATTATAATATTTCTCCTCCTTCAAAAACACTTCCGATCAGTAATACATTGTCTTTTAATAACATACCCTTGTATACAATCGGTTATCTTAATATAGTACTAGGGGGCCAGTCCTAATAACTATATCCAAAGCCGGGGTGAGTGAGCCCGACCATGCGATATGCCGACACAAGTAGAGACGGACCATGCACTGGTATGACGATTTTGAGTATATCCAAAGAAAAATATTTAATATGTCTACTAGGAGAACATTTTTGAGAACATCACCCTGAGTACTTGTTGCAGGGTCGTACCAGGAACACCATCGCTAAACTCACCAGCGATCCCCTTATACGGTGTCGTATCAATTTGCCGATCGACCTTCGCACTCATATGTTGCGATAGAAATGCCAAGTAACAACAATGGTAAAAAATTATTTGAATAAGACATGATCTGGCATGGGTAATATGAAATTATTCCACATGCGGTCGCTCAATGTCCGACGCGTGATAAAAGAAAATTGTCACTTACTGCCTTCGTCGCCTTGCGCGAACTTCTTTGCCAGGTGGCGGGCCGCCAACAAAAGTCAAGTCAAACTTCGACTCCTCAAGACTGTTCCAAATTCCGTTCGGGATGGCGCCCAATGATAAGTCAAAAGGGATGTCCAGCACTCCCCTAGGCAGTGACTGAATAGTCCACGCAGTGTGGTCTTTATCTCGAGGGGTAATAGTACCATCCCAAGTCTCGAGATCTTTTGCGTCTTTGTATACCGGTAAATATTGTCTAGCTTTTGGATCCTCAACAGGGTCCATGCTTCTCCAGAAATGGAGTACCGGTTGTATTATTTTTGCTGCTGCTAAGGATCTCTTCGATGTCCGTGCTGCCCGCGTAGTCTGCGGGACTGCCACAGCTCGCATGAGATAAAGATCTGAGAGAGTGTCATCGGCAACATGAGGTTCTGCCGGTCGCATCAGATAAAAAGCGTCTTGGCCCCACTTGATGGTCGCTATCGCCTCGCCTTCCTTCCACCGCGCATGGCGAATGTCCACATTACCCGCGTTTGGGTTAGTGTCTTTCTCCCCTCCTCCTCCATGAACATCCGCCGCTCGCGTCGACCTCGCCACCTTCCTCGGTTGGTCAAAAATAAGATCGTTTTGCGCTCTCGTCATCTGCACCTCCGTGAACTTCTCCTTCGTATCGCCGCGGACTATGGGGGCTTTAGACTGAGTCCCCGCCGCGCTTTTGCGGTTTGAGCCTTTCTTACTCTCCTTCTCGGTCTCCTCCTTCTCCGAGACTGGTGCCCGATAGGCATTTTCCTCTTCTAAGGTATCCTCCTTATTGATAGGCGGTACCTCTTTGAAATCCTCCTTCATCCGCCTCCTCAACGGATTCATCCTCAAGTAAGAAGGGGTCATATTTGATCAGCCTTCGAACATTCACGATTTGCACCTTCCCTCTACCCCTGATCTTATAGTTCAGAGGTCCCATCTGATCCATGATCTGGTATGGTCCTTTCCAGTGGGTAAACAGCTTAGAGCTAACCCCCTTGGGTACTTGAGGATGGTACAGGAGTACAATATCCCCAACCTGGAAACGGACTTGATCTAAGTGCGCTTGTCGCACTCCTTGTGCATCAGGCTTTCTGCGCTCCGCCTCCCTGTGCGCCGCAACTATTTGCTCCGCCTCCATCTTCGCTCTTAGTCTCATCCCGAACAACTCATCCTCATCTGCCCAAGTATCCTTTGGGTGCAGAAGCGAGGTTGGGATACTAGGCTCTCGGCCGTAAACCAATTGATATGGCGAGACTGAGCTTCTGGCTCCTCCTAGTGCCGATGAGGGTAGACAGTTCATTGCAAAGGCAAATGAAGGTGCTGCCTCCACCCAGGCTCTCTGATTCTCCTTCTTCATACAGTACATCTTAAGCGAGGCTTTGAGGGGTCTATGTACCCGCTCGATCTTGCCATTCGCTCTCGGGTTATAGGCAGTAACATATTGCCATTTCATCCCGTAGTACTTAGATAGTCTGTCGATGACTTCATTATTAAAGTCAGAACCTCGATCAGAACATATCTTTCTAGGCACTCCGATCTGCGAGACGATCCTGTCGATCAGAGCCTCCGCAGTTGTCTTGCCTGTAACGTCCTTAACAGGAACAACCCACACATAATTGGTGGCTCGATCAATGGCAGTAAGAAGGTATCTGTACCCTTCGGCCGATTCGGGGAAAGGTCCCACATGATCGATGTGTAAGAATTCAAACATCCCGGCGTGTAAAGGGAATGTACCGATCAGGCCAAAATTCGCCTTCAGCGGTGTCTTTGTGGTCTTGCATGGGATGCATGCGTCCACTTCTCTGTCTATCTCCTCCTTCATCCCCTTCCACCAAAATCACCTCGCTATGAACCAATGGGTTCTTTGTCGACCCGGATGTGCCAGCAAGGGGCAGTTATGGGCAGCGGCATATATAAAGCGCCTCAACTTCTCTGGTACCCAGAGAGTCCAATTTTATCCGGCTGTGACGCAAATTTGCCGTGCTGGCCCTTGTACCACAATAGCCCATCTCTCCACGCCATCTCCTTCATCTGATCTTTGATCTGCGGAGTCTTTTTAAGCTCATTAGGGCTCTTGTATAAAGTTATGAGCTCCTTGAACTCCAGATCCGTCGCCTGTTGTTGCCTCCATGCGGTAGGCGAGGCGATATGGACAGTACCGTCCTCCAACCTTACTCCTACCCTTTCTGGGTCTTCATCAAGCTCGCTTCGATTTTCCTGCGGAGGTTCAGTACAGACCTCAGTCGTCTCCTCCTCCTCTTTTATATTCGCCTTCGCGTTCTCATATGCCTCATAAGACCACTCAGCGTCTTCGAGAACATGTGCCTCACAGCATATGCCATGATCCGGGCCTTGAGGACTATATCGTAGACCCGTGCGGTCATAACGAACGCCTCTTGCCATCTGCATCGTCTCTATGTGGCTTACCTCGTACACCTTGTCCGTGGACAGATCTATCATCTCCACTGATGATACGAGAGCCGACACCTCTGACTGAAACTCTAGCCTGGAAAGGCTATCAGCGACTACGTTTCGCTTTCCCGGTAAGTAGACCATCGTGAAATTGAAACATGACAAGAAAGCTTGCCACCGCGCCAAACGGCCGGTTTGTTCATGATTCATCAACCAAAGAAGGTTATGATGATCGGTCCTAACCGTGAATAGAGGTCCTCCCCATAGGTATTCTCTGAGCCTCTTGAGAGCCCATACTACTGCCAACGCATCTCTCTGTCGCGTGCAGTAATTTCGCTCCGCCGCACACAGCTTTCTACTAATAAACATGATCGGGCGCAACTTTTTCTCCTCATCTTCTTGTTGCAGCACCGCACCGATCGCGAACTTAGATGCATCTGTGTCGACTACGAACGGCTTCGTAAAGTCGGGCATCATAAGTACTAATCCGCCTGGGATCTTTATAAATGAGATCTTTGAGCGTATTAAACGCCTGCAAAGCCTCCTCATCCCACTTCTCAAGGTCTCCGAAATCAATCATCTTCTCCAACTTAGCTCGAGTTGCACCCCAATCGGGTATGAACTGGCTGTAGTACTGTGCCATCGCAAGAAAAGAGTGTAACTCCGTGCGATTCCTTGGCAACTGTCTACTCACGATCTCCTCTCTCTTTTCGCGCGATATCGAGACTCTATTATGAGAAATCTCGTAACCCAAATACGTCACACTTGTCTTGGTGACATTTCTTTAAGTTGCATTTCAGGCCAAAAGCGCCGATGCGCCTGAAGACGTCTGACAAATGATCGATATGCTCCTCCATTGTGTTAGAGTATACGATGATGTCATCGATGTAGCAAAATGCATATTCTCCCGCCTTCTGTCCTCTCCTTCTCATAAAACCATCCGCCGACTGGTCGTCATATTGACCGCTCAGCATCTTCTGCATCGCCTTCTGAAAGAGTCCCGGGGCCTGTTTAAGTCCCATCGGAAGCACCTTCCACTGGTATATTTCCATACCTTCAACGAATGCAGTCAGCCATCTGGATTTCTCATCCAGTGGTATCTGCCAGAAGCCGTTCTTAAGGTCGATGACCGAATAGAATTTAGCATTCCGCAGCACTCTTCTGCCCTCTTCTAAGGTCGGCAGAGGATTTCTCTCTTCCTCTAGCACCTTATTCACACGGGCATAATTGATCGTCAAACGCCATTCTCCTCCTGGCTTAGGGACGATTTTCGGTTGAGAGACAATTGGAGATGTAGATCTCTCAATAAATTCCTCATTGAGCAACTGCCTTACATTCTCCTCCACTATCTTCGCCTCATGTATGCTCAAATTTGCCCTCCGTGGTGCCGGAGATGGCTCCGCACCCGGTATCTTGTAAATGACTGCAGTGAAGTCCTCAGACTTTACACCACCTGCCCGAGGAGGGTCGAAAATTTCTCTATACACCTCCATCTTAGCTTTGAGAAGCTCTTTTTCTCTCTCCGTGCCCACTCCTTCTAGGATTTTCCGCGCCACCGCTTGGAAATCTTCCTCCGACATCTTCTTATGCTCCTTGAGGGCGCTAAGTCCTCCTCCAAACTCATATCCTCCTCCGACAAATCGTCTAGTCCCGTTCTTTCATACGTGACTGTGTCCGGCTCATCATCATGGCCAATTCCGACAAGCATATCAATAAGGTTCGCGTATTGTATCGGAGCCTTACGGGTGTAAAAACCATCAAAGCATGTGAAGGCTTGAGGTATTAATTTCAACTTGTCCTGGGCTCTGAGCTTCTGCTTGTAAGCACTGCTCTGCTCACGAGACCCGAGTCGACAAGCCACCACTAATTGTTGCTTGCGGGAGGGCACCGGTATAGGATGATCAATAAGCCGGTCCCTTATCTCCTGTGCCCATATCGCCTTCTCATTGTATGGCAGAATGACAGAGTACGGCTTGTTGCTCTCAAACAGAGTCCGTAAACACCTTTTCACTTCCGTTAATGAGCGCGGCCAGGTGGGCACGTCACCCCAAAAGTTAGTGATAAAAGTTTTAATGTCATCCGCTGGAGTATCGGGGATACGCCCCTTCCTCCTTGGCACGAACGCCTCTCTCTTCTCATCTGACACCTTCGCGTGGTAACAGTAGCCATTAGTAATATGGACATCTGCACCGCCACCTTCTGCGAATCTGGCCAACGACGGGCACTGTTTCGCAACACATATTATCTCCTCATTACGCGCTACGACTAAGTCATCAATAGACTTTTTGTCCCATGCGGAAATCGTAACCGTATACGCCTGCATCTCCGTCTCCCAATTGTCGGTCCAGGACGTCCGGCACTGTGACATAGGGGTGCACATAGGCTTCAGTTACCTCATGTACGAAGGCCAACTTTTTTATCTCCGTTGCTAGACTCAGCTCAAAAGCCTCGTAGGAGTCAGTAGCGGTCATCGGATTAATATCCTCCTCCTCTCCTCTCTTCACTCCATAAATTACCCGCCGTGCGGCGCAATCGATCACAGCCCCCATCGTAGCCAATTGGTCATACGACAGCAGGATTGAACCGTGGTAATCGGGGACAACATAGAGGTCCGCACGATATACTCGACCGGATGTCAATTTAAAAATTAATGTGACGATGCCCGTAATTTCTGTACGGCTGCCTACCCCTTTTAGGGTCCCCTTTGTTTTTCTAGTGTTCTTGTCCACCAATGCCCGGTGACCGTTTAAAAACTTCCGGCCGACAATATTAATATTCGCCATCGTATCATTACCAACTTTCAATGTGGTTTGTAAAGTTTCACAAAAGAGGTCAGTGTAGCATAGCGCGTCCGGTCTGTGTAAACTAGCCGCTAGCACATGAATTTTTTGTTCTAAGGTTTTGAGTCTAAGCTCAAGTTCCTTGTCCTCTTTTCATTCCTCCTCCTTCCTCTCTAGCTTAGCCTCTCGAGTATCCGGGTCTTCCGGTATCTCGGGTGTCTGTGAGACAGAGTCTGGTACACTGAGTGTACATGTGTCTACAGTAGAGACTATTGAGTCCGTCGGCGGCGAAACGACCCGCTGTTTCTTTGCAGGCGAAAGGCCAAGCATTCGGTTTCGGTTTCCTCTCCTCCATCGCCTTCTTCGCCTTCCTATTTGCATCATTTATCATATTAGCTCTCGAAGGATGGACTAGCAAATGCTTACCTTGAGGCTTTTGAGGCTGTGTGCCTTCAACTTCACGTCTAGGAGGTACGGGACTGATCGTATTCTGTTCAACGACAGCAGGCATAACCGTGACTGTCGGATTAAAAAGAACAGTTTTTGTCCCCTTCTCCCTCTTCTCCTCCCGTCATTCTAAGACTTCAATACGCTCACCTGGGTCGGTGCCAGCGTCTCGTTGGTCCCCACTCGCAGCGGCATATGCCTGCTGGGGATAGTTGGAGCTGGAACTGGAGCTAGAGCTATTCCAGTATCCGCTTCCTCTGGGAGGGCGCGTTGGGGTCCTCGTTGGGGTCCAGCCTCCACTTGGACGATAGCCCGTGTGGCCTCGACCTCCCCTTCCTCCTCCTCTTTGCGTCCCTCGGGACCCTCGAGACGATCCTCTCATTCCTCCTCCTCTTGTCGGCGCCATTGGTCGGCCCTGTTGTTGTTCTTTCGCCTCCTTCTTCTGCAACTTCTCAAGGAAGGAAATGATGGCCCCGCGGAACTCCGCATCGTCGACCATATTTGCACTCCACTTCCTCCAACTCCTTCTTGTACATGAAGTATGTGCCCCTTCTGCTGCCTTTGAGCTCTCGCAAGAAGGTATTTCGCATCCTCACATCATCAGAGTCATGGCTGTATGGGCAGTTGCCTAAGCCAAGCTCTTGCTCCTTCTTGCACGTCATGTATGAGAAATAGCGGTAACAAGGTACCTTCTCATCTCTCCCTCTCTTCAGACCTGCCACCCGAGTTGCATGTGCTGCTTGGGCACCTAGAACCCCCTGTGTCGTGGTACTGGAGAGTGACTCAGTGGCAGTGTCCAATTCGGAACACGCGTCGAGCACCTCCTTGAACAGGTCGTCCGGCTGAGTAGCCGCAACAGTCATCTCGTATATATTGGTTTCCAAAAAGTCCCCCTTCTTCACCGCCTTGAAGGACGGACATGATTGTATGAGCCGTGCGAGCTTGCTCGGGTGTCTGGCACACAAAAGCGCTCAAGAAGTACAGAATGATGGACTTCCGGCTATAAAAGAGCCCGTACTTGGCGCTGACCTCCGTGAGGATCGCCGCCAACCTCGTGCTATCGCCTAACCCTGTGTTCACCTCTTGAAAAATTTCGAACCCAATCAAAGTACCAGTGCACAGGTGCTGATACCCATGAGTTTTAAAATATTGCAAGAGGACGGCAACTGGCACCGTGCATTGCAGGTCTGTGGTGGTCTTTCTAGCCGACACCACTCCCGCTCGCAACGTTTTGTATGCCGCTACATCAAACCCTTGTGTAAGGATTGATGGGTCCAACAAGGTGGACAACGCCTCATACTCTTGTGTTTCGTCCGTTGGATGCTGCTTCATGCAAGCATCTATCCTTCGGAGCTTGTCACGAAGGTCAGCATCCGTATCCTTCTGACTCGCTGTCTCTGCATACAGCGTAAGAGCAGTTGGATCGGACTTGGTATATTTTTGGAAGGCCTGCATGATAGCCTGTCTGTCCTTCTTGTCGTTATTGTTGACAATGACAGTGGTAGGCGCTGAGCCAGTCGTAGAGGCGGGAGGGGCTGCATGGGTTGGCGAGGCGAAACTAGGGGGGACAGAAAAGTTCCAGAGGAAAGTGCCTGCCTTGTTGCCGTCGCCCTAGCCAATGCAATTTGTGCCTCCAACTCCTTCCTTTCTTTTTATGTTGCTATATCCCTGATGTGCAGGTCTTGAGCATGATGAAAAGAATGACATGAGCTCGGCTGCCTTCCGAAGAAGCAGAGTTTTCTCCGCCATCTCCTTCTCTGTTGCTTTGTTAGTAGCAGGGAGTGCCTGCTTCGGCTCCAAAATCGTATGATCCTTCGTCTGAGCCCACCTCTTCCATGCATCGTCCTTTTGAAAGGCAGCATGCAGCTTTTTCAGCTTCGTCACCCCTCCGACTTC
>WBZZ01002816.1:0-5000 GCA_019918135.1 Paulinella micropora
TACGTACATATGTATGTATGTATGTATGTATGTATGAGTTTATCTTCTCGCTATTTTTGTGCTCAGGTATGTATGAATGTACGTATGTATGTACGTACGTACGTATGTACGTATGTATGTAAGTATGTATGTATGTATGTATGTATGTATGAGTTTATCTTCTCGCTATTTTGTGCTTATGTATGCATGTATGTATGTATGTATGTATGAGCTCATCGTTTCCCATCGTGGTACGATTCCACTCGGTCAACTACAATAATAATAATAATAATAATAATAATAATAATAATAATAATAATAATAATAATAATAGTGCTTCTCTGTCAATGGCTGATGCAAATCTGCACATGCGCCTCCATCGTCTCACCCGTGAGGGGAGTACGAAGAATTGACGATAGGCTCTAATGACACCCCCGCACGGGCAGTTCCAACACTTCCAGACGGACCGGTATGTTCAATCAAAATACTGGTGGCACCGACGGGAATCGAACTGGCGACAGGGCCCAGATGGAAGAACTTGACCACTGGGCTATCACGGTGTCCATAATAATAATAATAATAATAATAATAATAATAATAATAATAATAATAATAATAATAATAATAATAATAATAATAATACTATATCTGAGGCGTACTGATGCAGCTAATGGCATATCCTCAACGGACATAAGCCTCCAATACCCTTGTTCGAGGTCCTCCACCCCCCCCGTGTCAGTCTCTCGCCTGATGATCGGGGCCACCGATGGAGCTCCTGAGGGCAAGACTGCACTAAGCCGAGGTTATTCCGCAGTCCCAGCAACCTCTTGCAAGACGTCACCGAATGTGCAAGTGCATACACCAAGCGCGGTTGCTAGAGCTGCCTCGAAACCCCACCCATAACAATCTGGTGTCTGCTGGGTCCTGGGCTATCAACCAGCATATGCGGAGTTTAAGATCTTTTACGCGCGCAACGACCCTCCTCCCCAGCATCTACCACCAAAGGGTTATGAGTTGGCGTCACAGTTTAACGCCTTGAGGCCATTGGGCTGGAACTCTGTTTAGCAAGTGTGACCAGGTTTTTTCATCGGGATTTCCCTCAAATATGTCACAGTCAACACTCCAAGGCAGATTTACTATATCTGAGGCGTACTGATGCAGCTAATGGCATATCCTCAACGGACATAAGCCTCCAATACCCTTGTTCGAGGTCCTCCACCCCCCCGTGTCAGTCTCTCGCCTGATGATCGGGGCCACCGATGGAGCTCCTGAGGGCAAGACTGCAGTCCCAGCAACCTCTTGCAAGACGTCACCGAATGTGCAAGTGCATACACCAAGCGCGGTTGCTAGAGCTGCCTCGAAACCCCACCCATAACAATCTGGTGTCTGCTGGGTCCTGGGCTATCAACCAGCATATGCGGAGTTTAAGATCTTTTACGCGCGCAGCGACCCTCCTCCCCAGCATCTACCACCAAAGGGTTATGAGTTGGCGTCACAGTTTAACGCCTTGAGGCCATTGGGCTGGAACTCTGTTTAGCAAGTGTGACTAGGTTTTTTCATCGGGATTTCCCTCAAATATGTCACAGTCAACACTCCAAGGCAGATTTAATAATAATAATAATAATAGTGCTTCTCTGTCAATGGCTGATGCAAATCTGCACATGCGCCTCCATCGTCTCACCAGTGAGGGGAGTACGAAGAATTGACGATAGGCTCTAATGACACCCCCGCAAGGGCAGTTCCAACACAACTTCCAGACGGACCGGTATGTTCAATGAAAATACTGGTGGCACCGACGGGAATCGAACTGGCGACAGGGCCCAGATGGTAGAACTTGACCACTGGGCTATCACGGTGTCCATAATAATAATAATAATAATAATAATAATAATAATAATAATAATAATAATAATAATAATAATAGTGCTTCTCTGTCAATGGCTGATGCAAATCTGCACATGCGCCTCCATCGTCTCACCAGTGAGGGGAGTACGAAGAATTGACGATAGGCTCTAATGACACCCCCGCAAGGGCAGTTCCAACACAACTTCCAGACGGACCGGTATGTTCAATGAAAATACTGGTGGCACCGACGGGAATCGAACTGGCGACAGGGCCCAGATGGTAGAACTTGACCACTGGGCTATCACGGTGTCCAAATAATAATAATAATAATAATAATAATAATAATAATAATAATAATAATAATAATAATAATAATAATAATAATAATAATAATAATAACAACTAGGGGCTGCGCCAACACCTGAAAGGATGGTTTACCGGTGCGCGAACGCACCAAACGCCGCCAGCCCACTTCTTATCACTTTTTGGAGGGCCCCCCGAACCCCCGCCCCCCCCTCCCGCCCCCTTTCCCTTCGATAGGGTACGTTGAATTGCCGGAGGTGCCGCAAAGGGCGCCTGGTGGCAAAAAACCTCAATTTTCAGGTGCAGGTGCCACCCGCGACCAGAACGGGTACGTACAATCGCAGGGCTCCCCCGGACCCCCCCCTTTCCCTTCGACAGGGTACGTTGAATTGCCGGGAGTGCTACAAAGGGCGCCTGGTGGCAAAAAAACCTCAATTTTCAGGTGTGGGTGCCACCCGCGACCGGAACGGGTACGTACAATTGCAGGGCTCCCCCGGCCCCCCCTTTCCCTTCGACAGGGTACGTTGAATCGCCGGAGGCGCCGCAATGGGCGCCTGGTGGCAAAAAACCTCAATTTTCAGGTGTGGGTGCCACCCGCGACCAGAACGGGTATGTACAATCACAGGGCTGGGGTTTCATATTGGCAGGGTGGCTAGCCCCAGACTCGATCTTGATGCTGATATAATTTCTTTGGAATTCACGCAAATATTTGCGTTAGGGCAGTGTCCTGAATGCCAAAATTCCTTGTTTTTCGGTCTTTTTTTGCACCCCCATCCCTGTAAATCATGGTTTGCCGGAACCAGGAGGATTTGGGAGCTCATATTAACAGGGTGGCTAGCCCCAGACTCGATCTTGATGCTGATATAGTTTTTTTGGAATTCACGCAAATATTTGCGTTAGGGGAGTGTCCTGAATGCCAAATTTCCTTGTTTTTAGCAGTACTTGGCGGTGCCTCCGGCAATTGAACGTACCCTGTCGACGGGGCAGGGGGGGGGGGGGGGGGTCCGGGGGGGCCCTCCCCCCGGGGCCCCCAACTCCTCCTGGTTAACACAAACCATGATTTATAGGGACAGGAGTGCGAAAAAAAAAACATGGAATTTTGGCATTAGGACACATATTTGCGTGAATTCCAAAAAAATCATATCAGCATCAACATCGAGTCTGGGGCTAACCAGACTGCAAATATGAGCTCCGAACTCCTCGTTCCGACAAACCATGATTTATAGGGACAGGGGTGCCGAAATGCGGGTGGGTGGGGGGGTGGGGGGTGGGTACACAATTTTCATTTTCCCCGTCCCCCCAAACCCCCCACCGCCTTCACCAACACCTTTCAGGGATAATAATAATAATAATAATAATAATAATAATAATAATAATAATAATAATAATAATAGTGCTTCTCTGTCAATGGCTGATGCATTTCTGCACATGCGCCTCCATCGTCTCACCCGTGAGGGGAGTACGAAGAATTGACGATAAGCTCTAATGACACCCCCGCAAAGGCAGTTCCAACACTTCCAGACGGACCGGTATGTTCAATGAAAATACTGGTCCAGAAATAGACCGGTATGTTCAATGAAAATACTGGTGGCAACGACGGGAATCGAACTGGCGACAGGGCCCAGATGGTAGAACTTGACCACTGGGCTATCACGGTGTCCACAATAATAATAATAATAATAATAACAATAATAACAATAATAACAACAACAATAATAATAATAATAATAATAATAATAAAATAATAATAATAATAATAATAATAATAATAGTGCTTCTCTGTCAATGGCTGATGCAAATCTGCACATGCGCCTCCATCTTCTCACCCGTGAGGGGAGTACGAAGAATTGACGATAGGCTCTAATGACACCCCCGCAAGGGCAGTTCCAACACAACTTCCAGACGGACCGGTATGTTCCAATGAAAATACTGGTGGCACCGACGGGAATCGAACTGGCGACAGGGCCCAGATGGTAGAACTTGACCACTGGGCTATCACGGTGTCCACAATAATAATAATAATAATAATAACAATAATAACAATAATAACAACAACAATAATAATAATAATAATAATAATAATAAAATAATAATAATAATAATAATAATAATAATAGTGCTTCTCTGTCAATGGCTGATGCAAATCTGCACATGCGCCTCCATCGTCTCACCCGTGAGGGGAGTACGAAGAATTGACGACAGGCTCTAATGACACCCCCGCAAGGGCAGTTCCAACACAACTTCCAGACGGACCGGTATGTTCCAATGAAAATACTGGTGGCACCGACGGGAATCGAACTGGCGACAGGGCCCAGATGGTAGAACTTGACCACTGGGCTATCACGGTGTCCAAATAATAATAATAATAATAATAATAATAATAATAATAATAATAATAGTGTATCTCCTGCCAATTGCTGAGCCAAAAGGCCATGTGCATCCAGTCCTCCATTCCATAAGGAAAGTCTCCACACCAATCGGTGGAATAAAGGAAGTGACGGCATAGAACATTACTCTAGGAGCTTTATACCAATCAGCCCATGGAAAGGACCGATGGCCTATGTACTCCCCAATAATAATAATAATAATAATAATAATAATAATAATAATAATAATAATAATAATAATAATAATAATAATAATCAGTCGAGTTTATTCCGGCAGTACCACCGCTGCTCACTCGGAAAATTTATAGATAGATAGATAGATAGATAGATAGATAGATAGATAGATAGATAGATGGATGGATGAATTTCGCAACTCTTGATCCATGGCACATACTACAATCATGCTGCAGCCTTTGTTGAAAGACTCAAGAATAGAATAGAGGTTTCCAATGCCGAGCTGAGCGTTCTCATAAACCACATATTGTT
>WBZZ01002816.1:15000-17500 GCA_019918135.1 Paulinella micropora
ATAAAGGAAGTAGTGAGGCAATGACAGGGTCATAAGGGCAGTAGTGAGGATGACAGCGTCATAAGGGCAGTAGTGAGGCAACGACAGGAAAATGATCTCGGAATCCGCATTTTATTGCCGAAATGTCAAACTGTGACACAAGCAAACAAGCGTCAGTTCAATGCATAGTTCCTTGTGCCTATACCTGGCAGCACGGGGTAAGCTGGGAACACCCCGAAGGAAGGCAGGTCGACACATTGCAAGGAAAAAGGCTTCCATGCGAAAGCTGTGTTGACGATCACGTTGTGGAATAGCAGCGTGGAAAGAGCCACCACAGCCATCCTATGCACATACACACACAGACATGTACATACATACATACAGACAGACATACATAGATACATAGATACATAGATACATACATACGTACACACATACATACATACATACATACATACATACATACATAAATACATAAATACATAAATACATACATACATACATACATACATACATACATACATACCCGAATCGAGCGGTATGTTCGTGCAAGGAGAAAAAGGCCATCTGGGCTGTGACCTGAGAGAGAGAGAGAGAGAGAGAGAGAGAGAGGGGGGGGGGGGGGGGGGTGGGGGAGAGAGAGAGAGAGAGAGAGAGAGATTATTGTCTCCACCCAGCTTAGCTATGTCAAAGAGAGAAAGAGATAGATAGATAGATAGATAGATAGATAGATAGATAGTTGAGAGAGAGAGAGAGAGAGAGAGAAATCAGAAAGACCACGAGATAGAAGGCCAGCAGCAGCGCCACGGCGACATAGCTCAAGACTTGACTGTGCAGCGCACACCCCGCACACAGCGCGGCCAAGTTGAGCAGGTAGCGTGAGAATTGAGATTGGCGTCCGAGAGGTGAGCCTAGTAGCATAGCATAGCATAGCCTAGATAACAAACAAGCAAGGCGAGATTCAACAGGCAGCGTGAGAATTGAGATTCGCGTCCGAGAGGAGAGCCTAGTAGTATAGATAGATAGATATGTTTGGTCTATCAGCTCTGCATGTCCAAAGACATAGGCATCCATTCCAGCCCGCTACCAGTTGAAGGCTGGGCATAGATAGATAGATAGATAGATAGATAGATAGATAGATAGATAGATAGATAGATAGATAGATAAACAGATAGATAAACAGATAGATAGATAGATAGATAGATAGATAGATAGATAGATAGGTAGATAGAAACAAACAAAGAAAGATGGCAAGAGGGAACCGCGGCGAGATGCATCTAACGTGTAGACGGCGAAGCCACAGGCGGCAGTGGCTAGAATCATGTCTTGTGCTGTGAGGACAAGCTGGACAGGCAGCCAGGGCGTTGTTAACGTCTGTGGAAAGATCAGGCGGTCGGGGCGGCCTGCAGAATTGTAGCAGTAGGAGTAGGAGTAGTAGGAGTAGGAGTCGTAGTAGTAGGAGTAGGAGTAGTAGTAGTAGTAGTAGTAGTAGTAGTAGTAGTAGTAGTAGTAGTAGTAGTAGTAGTAGTAGTAGTAGTAGTAGTAATAAAACACAATTTCCAATTTTCCCCTTTCCCCCTGACTCCCAACGCACCTTTCAGGGATAATAGTAATATCATAGTCATGATGCTCACCTGTGACGCTAGCTGTGTGGTGAGTCACTAAGCAGACCAAGACAATGACCACCGCCAACAGGGCGCGGCCGGCTTTCAGGTCCTATGTTTGCATGCATGCATGTATGTATGTATGTATGCATGTATGCATGTATGCATGTATGGTATGTATGGTATGTATGGCATTTATGGCATTTATGGTATTTGTGGTATTTATGGCATGTATGTATGTATGTATGTATGTCTTTATGTATGTCTGTATGTATGTATATATGTATGTACGCATGTAAGTATGTACGTATGTATATATGTATGTATGTATGTATGCATGACCTTGAAGGGAGATTGTAGTCCGCTGGCGAAGTAGAGTGCCACGGTGGACAGGGCAGGCAGCAGCAACGACGGCGCTGGAAACTTGTACCTGTCAAATACACAGCAAAAAAAAAAAAAAAAAAAAAAAAAAAAAAAAAAAAAAAAAAAAAAAAAAAAAAAAAAAAAAAAAAAAAAAAAAAGTGAGCAGTTGGACATTGAAGAACTTATTTTCTCTTACTCGATCAAAGGCAAGAGAGGTGACCAGCTGCCCAAGCTGACAGCAGCCTGAGCCCATGACTTTCCTATCTATCTCTCTACCTATCTCTCTGTCTATCTCTAGTATGAACTCCAGGTACCAGCGGTCCGTTGAAGGCAGCGCTTCAAGTTCAGCTGCAAGCACGGTGACAAGGACAAGCAGCAGAGTGCCGAACGCAGCGCAGCACTTGATCCGCAGCCACTCCAACTGGCGGAACTTCTCCCTTCGGAAGGTCTTTTGGAAGTCAGTTAAGTAGCCTGCGCGAGACAGCTGCGCCACCTGGTCATGTGCATAACGCCCAGGTAGGAGAGAGAGAGAGAGAGAGAGAGAGAGCACCATG
>WBZZ01002816.1:25000-30000 GCA_019918135.1 Paulinella micropora
CATGACATGACATCACATGACATGATATCACATGACATCACATGACATCACATGACATCACATGACATCACATGACATCACATGATATCACATGACATCACATGACATCACATGACACATGACATCACATGACATCACATGATATCACATGACATCACATGACATGACATGACATGACATGACATGACATCACATGACATCACATGACATCACATGACATCACATGACATAACGTAACATGGCATGACATACGATTAACGTTACATAACATAGCCTCAACACGACCTTGGGAAGCTTCTGCACAGGAGAAGAAGCTGTGTAGGGACATGACATGACATAACGTAACATGAGGTAATAATAACAGTCTGACATAGGATAGGGACATGACATTGACATGACATGACATGACTTGACATGACATGATGTAATAATAACAGTTTGACATAGTATAAACACGACCTCGGTCAGCATCTCCACAGGCAAGGCGAAGAAGAAGAAGCCGTGAAGCACAGGGAAGCTCCAGCAGCCCAGCGCGCCTGTCCAGCTTAACCACTCCACATGGCGCTACACAGAACCAGCAGCAGCAGCAGCAAAGGAGAGGGAGAAGGAGGAGGATGAGGAGGAGGAAGAGGAGGAATGATGATGATGATGATGATGGCGCTTTTATGACAGCCGTATTATCCGCCATATTTTTCCTTACTCCGGGTACAACATACAATATTATTGGCATTTGCCATTGTGATGGTGTTTCGGCATTCTTTTCGGTGTATGTAAAAAGGCAGTATAATGGCCATGGTTTGGTACCGGCGGCACGGGCTGGCGGTATAACATAACATAACATGACATAACATAAAATAACATAACATAAACATAACATAAACATAACATAACATAACATAACATAGCATAAACATAACATAACATAACATTAGCATAAAAATAACATAACATAACATAGCATAACATAACATAACATAACATAACATAAACATAACATAAACATAACATAAACATAACATAAACATAACATAACATAACATAACATATCATAACATATCATAACATAGCATAACATAAACATAACATAAACATAACATAAACATAACATAACATAACATAACATAACATAACACAACATAACATAACATAGGTTTGGTCTATGAGCGCTTCAGATCCGAGGACGTAGGTATCCATCATGGCGTAAGCATAGATAGACAGACAGATAGATAGATAGATAGATAGATAGATAGATAGATAGATAGATAGATAGTGGTTTGGTACGGGCGGCAGGGGCTGGGACAAGAGCGGCGTGATGTGCACTGACAACCAGCACAAGGCGAGGGGCAGCGCAAGCCGTGCAGTGCTGTCCACGGTCAAGCCCTGGAAGCAAAAACGCAGCCAAAACCACCACTCGCCTAGAGAGAGAGAGAGAGAGAGAGAGAGAGAGAGAGAGAGAGAGAGAGAGAGAGAGAGAGAGAGAGAGATAGAGAGATAGATAGATAGATAGATAGATAGATGGATAGATAGATAGATAGATAGATAGATAGATAGATGGATAGATACCTGTCGTGTCGATGGTAGTGGCAGCTAGTTGGACAGCACTACATACATACATACATACATACATACATACATGCATACATACATACATACATAAATATATACATACATACATAAATATATACATACATTCATTCATTCATACATACATACATACATACATACACACACACATATACATAACGGAATTACTCGAGTCGAGCGTCTTGTAACGGCCCCGTGGCGAGTCGCTGTTAGTATCTATCTATCTATCTATCTATCTATCTATCTATCTATCTATCTATCTATCTATCTATCTATCTATCTATCTATCTATCTATCTATCTATCTATCTATCTATCTGTCTGTCTGTCTGTCTGTCTATCTATCTGTCTATCCCTGGAGACGGTCTCTGCCACTGGCAACTCAGCCTAGGGTTCAGATCTAACTATCTCCTACAATGACGATTTTGTGTCCGCCGTTAATCGCGCGCAGCGCAAGGGCTAAACAGGCAACCAACTCCTGACCATGGCTGATGAAGTCGGGGCGTGATGCAAAGGGTTGATGAAGTCGGGGTTGTAGAAGGTAACTCACAACGAGCGTGAACTCCTGAAACCTCGGCTTGTTTGTGGCATCATCTCCTTAGGGCACACGCTCCTGGGGAGTGTTCTAGTGTTGTCCCGTATAGTTCAAAAGGGCTCGGCTACCTTTCGGCTTGAACTGGGCACAGACACCAACCACAGCGAGACAGTGGTTGGTGTGCAGCTTGGCCGGTGCTGAAAGTTCTTGTCGGGGGTAGTATAGGAGGCAATGGCTTTTCAAGCTAAGCCACGCCCATAGATTAAACATATCTATCTGTCTATCTATCTATCTATCTATCTATCTATCTATCTATCTTCTATCTATCTATCTATCTATCTATCTATCTATCTATCTATCTATCTATCTATCTATCTATCTATCTATCTGTCTGTCTGTCTGTCTGTCTGTCTGTCTGTCTATCTATCTATCTATCTATCTATCTATCTATCTATCTATCTATCTATCTATCTATCTATCTATCTATCTATCTATATGCCTATGTCTTCGGATATGCAGAGCCGATAGAACAAACATATCTGTCTATCTATCTATCTATCTATCTATCTATCTATCTATCTATCTATCTATCTATCTATCTATCTATCTATCTATCTATCTATCCATCTCTCTCTCTCTCTCTCTCTCTCTCTCTCTCTCTCTGTCTCTCTACATATATACATGATTTGCTTACTCGAGTCGGGCCTCTTGCGCCGGCCCGGTGGCATCCCCCGTGAGAAACACCACGGCAAACGACCCACAGACAATGCCCGTCAGAACCCACTCGTACTATACATACATGCACACATACACATCTTGTGAGAAACACCACGCCGAACGACCCACACACAATGCCCGTAAGCACCCAGTCGTACTATACATACATACACACATACATAATCTTGTGAGAAACACCACGCCAAACGATCCACGCACCATTCCCGTAAGAGTCCACTCGTATTACACATATATAGACATACATACATACACATACATATCTTGTGCTTGTCCACATACCAGTGGATTCTTATGGAAATGATCTGTGGACAACTACAAAATATGTATGCGTACGTATGTATGTGCATATGCATGTATAGTACGAGTGGATTCTTATGGAAATGATCTGTGGACAACTACAATATATGTATGTATGTGTATATGTATGTATAGTACGAGTGGATTCTCCATACTCGTACTATACATACATACACACATACATATCTTGTGCGTTGATGCTCGCTGCTGGAGAAGGAGAACGCAGGCCTTCTATACATACATACATACATACATACATACATACATACATACATAGTATTACATTCATAGTATTACATACATACATACATACATACATACATACATACATACATGCATACATACATACATACATACATAGTATTACATACATACATACATACACACATATACACACATGCGCATACCTCTTGTAGCGCCACCATCAACGCCACGTACAGCCCAGCCACCAGCGCGCAAAATGCACAGGCCAGAGGAAAGCTGACGGTGGTGGTGAGGTAATCGTGCGTGGTGGGACGAGGTAGAAAGGAATCACAGAGGGAACGCGCCACGACGTCCCGCGCGACTGAACCAACAGCAAACAAAACGTCTACTCTACTAGACTAGACTGTACTATGTAAGACTATTTTCTACTCCACTAGACGATAACAACAAGAAGACAGATTTTTGGCTGAGAAAAAAGCACTGAAAGTAATTTTGGAATATATGTAGCATATGAGTATCTCTCTATCTATCTATCTATCTATCTATCTATCTATCTATCTATCTATCTATCTATCTATCTATCTATCTATCTACCTACCTACCTATCTACCTGAAATCGAGCAGAAAGAAACACGACAGCAGCCGAGCCAAAAGAGCATTGCCCATTGTGCAGAATTAAGCCATTCCCACGCGTCCGGCCCAAACGCAAATATCCAACGTATCGGATCGTCACTGTACGAAACATACATACATACATACATACATACATACATACATACATACATACAATACATACAATACATACAATACATAACATAAATACGTAACATACAACATAACATGCATGCATGCATGCATGTATACATGCATGCATGCATGCATGTATACATGCATACATGCATGCATGCATACATACATACATACATACATACATACGTACATACATACATACATACATACATAACATAGACATAACATACATAACATACATACATGCATACATGCATACATACATACATACATACATACATACATACATACATACATGTATGTATGTATGTATGCATGCATGCATGCATGTATGCATGCATGCAATATATGTATGTATGTATGTATGCATGTATGCATGTATGTATGAATGCATGCATGCATGTATGCATGCATGCATGTATTCATATATATATGTATGTAATGTATGTAATGTATGTATGTTATGTATGTTATGTATGTTATGTATGTATGTATGTATGTATACATACATACATACATACATACATACATACATGCATACATACCATACATACATACATACATACAGACGTACCTGTCCATGGTTGGCTGGGGCATGTCGGTCAGCACAGGCACAAAATAGAACGCACCTGTGTGTATGTATGTATGTATGTATGTATGTATGTATGTATGTATGTTGACTGTGGCATGTCGGTCAGCACACGCACAATATAGAACGCACCTGTGTGCGTATGTAAGTATGTAATGTATGTATGTATGTATGTATGTATGTATGTTGGCTGGGGCATGTCGGTCAGCACAGGCACAATATAGAACGCACCTGTGTGTATGTATGTAAATATGTATGTATGCATGTACGTATGTATGTATGTATCTATGTATGCATGTTTTTA
>WBZZ01002816.1:35000-37500 GCA_019918135.1 Paulinella micropora
ACTCCCCTCACGGGTGAGACGATGGAGGCGCATGTGCAGAAATGCATCAGCCATTGACAGAGAAGCACTATTATTATTATTATTATTATTATTCAGCCCAATGGCCTCAAGGCGTTAAACTGTGACGCCAACTCATAACCCTTTGGTGGTAGATGCTGGGGAGGAGGGTCGTTGCGCGCGTAAAAGATCTTAAACTCCGCATATGCTGGTTGATAGCCCAGGACCCAGCAGACACCAGATTGTTATGGGTGGGGTTTCGAGGCAGCTCTAGCAACCGCGCTTGGTGTATGCACTTGCACATTCGGTGACGTCTTGCAAGAGGTTGCTGGGACTGCGGAATAACCTCGGCTTAGTGCAGTCTTGCCCTCAGGAGCTCCATCGGTGGCCCCGATCATCAGGCGAGAGACTGACACGGGGGGGTGGAGGACCTCGAACAAGGGTATTGGAGGCTTATGTCCGTTGAGGATAAGCCATTAGCTGCATCAGTACGCCTCAGATATAGTATTATTATTATTATTATTATTATTATTATTATTATTATTATTATTATTATTATTATTATTATTATTATTATTACTATTATTATTATGGACACCGTGATAGCCCAGTGGTCAAGTTCTACCATCTGGGCCCTGTCGCCAGTTCGATTCCCGTCGGTGCCACCAGTATTTTCATTGAACATACCGATCCGTCTGGACCAGTATTTTCATTGAACATACCGGCCCGTCTGGAAGTGTTGGAACTGCCCTTGCGGGGGTGTCATTAGAGCTTATCGTCAATTCTTCGTACTCCCCTCACGGGTGAGACGATGGAGGCGCATGTGCAGAAATGCATCAGCCATTGACAGAGAAGCACTATATTATTATTATTATTATTATTATTATTATTATTATTATTATTATTATTATTATTATTATTATTATTATTATTATTACTATTATTATTATTGTTGTTGTTGTTGTTGCTATTATATTATTATTGTTATTATTACTATTATTATTATTATTATTATTATTATTATTATTATTATTATTATTATTATTATTATCATTATTATCATTATTATTATTATTATTATGGCGCAAGCAATCGCTATCGCATGCTCAAGCATGCTTTGTAAGTATGCTGCAAATTTCACCCCTCTTTTCATATACAATTATCTTCATTTCATTTCTTAATAATAATAATAGTAATAATAATAATAATAATAATAATAACAATAACAATAACAATAATAATAATAATAATAAATAATAATAATAATAATAAATAATAATAATAATAAATAATAATAATAATAATAATAATAATAATAATAATAATAATAATAATAATAATAATAATAATCAGCAGCAGCAGCAGCAACATCATCGTCGCGATCATCCTAGTCGTCATCGTCATCGCCACCACCACCACCACCACCACCATCATCATCATCGTTAAAGGTAACATACTCGCAATGCACGCTTGAGCATGCGATGGCGGTTGCTCGGGTCGTTTGGTTTGGTTTGCTCGGCCGAGGCTCTCCAGAGACAAGTAGCTAAGCCAGCTATGGCTAGCCATAGCATGTACCTATGCATGTATGTATGAATGTATGTATGTATGTATGTAATGTATGCATCCAGAGACAAGTAGCTAAGCCAGCTATTGCTAGCCATAGCATGTACCTATGAGTGTATGTATGTATGTATGTATGTATGTATGTATGTAATGTATGCATCCAGAAACAAGTAGCTATGGCTAGCCATAGCATGTACCTATGCGTGTATGTATGTATGTATGTATGTATGTAATGTATGCATCCAGAAACAAGTAGCTAAGTCAGCTATGGCTAGCCATAGCATGTACCTATGCATGTATGTATGTATGTATGTATGTATGTATGTAATGTATGCAATCCAGAAACAAGTAGCTAAGCCAGCTATTGCTAGCTATAGCATGTACCTATGCGTGTATGTATGTATGTATGTATGTATGTATGTATTTATGTATTTATGTATGTATTCATGCATGTATGTATATATGTATGTATCCAGAGACAACTAGCCAATGCAGCTACGGCTAGCCGTAGCATGTACGTATGTATATATGTATGTATGTATGCATGTATGCATGTATGCATGCATGCATGTGCATGTATGTGTGTATGTGTGTATGTATGTATGTACGTATGTATGTATATGTACCTATGACGAAGGCGCTCAGCGCATAGAGCAAGGACCTATGTATGTATGTATGTAATGTATGTATGCATGTATGCATGTATGCATGTATGTATGTATGTTGTATACATGTATATGCATGTATGTATGTATGTATGTATGTATGTATGGACCAGTGCACCGAGAGGGCGTACGTGCGAGAGTAGCCACGGCTCTATACATAAATAGATACATACTCAGATACATACATTACGTACATATATGAAATACATACATTACATACATACATGACATACATAACATACATACATCACATACATACATTACATACATACATT
>WBZZ01002816.1:47500-62500 GCA_019918135.1 Paulinella micropora
GCCTCAGATATAGTATTATTATTATTATTATTATTATTATTATTATTATTATTATTATTATTATTATTATTATCATCATCCCTGAAAGGTGTTGGTCAAGGGGGTGGGGGGTTTGGGGGGAGGGGGAAAATGAAAATTGTGTACCCCCCCCGCATTTTCGCACCCCTATCCCTATAAATCATGGTTTGTGGCAACCAGGAGGAATTGGGAACTCATATTGGCAGGGTGGTTAGCCCCAGACTCGATGTTGATGCTGATATGATTTTTTTTGGAATTCACGCAAATATTTGCGTTAGGGCAGTGTCCTGAATGCCAAATTTCCTTGTTTTTTGGCCTTTTTTTGCACCCCCCATCCCTATAAATCATGGTTTGTGGGAACGAGGAGGAGTTGGGAGCTCATATAATCAGGGTCGCTAGCCTCAGACTCGATCTTGATTGTGATATAATTTTTTTGGAATTCACGCAAATATTTGCGTTAGGGCAGTGTCCTGAATGCCAAAATTCCTTGTTTTTTTGGCCTTTTTTTGCACCCCCCATCGGAATAAATCATGGTTTGTGGGAACCAGTAGCAGTTGGGAGCTCATATTGGCAGGGTGGCTAGCCCCAGACTCGATCTTGATGCTGATTTTTGGAATTCACGCAAATATTTGCGTTAGGGCAGTGTCCTGAATGCCAAATTTCCTTGTTTTTTAGCAGTACTTGGCGGTGCCTCCGGCAATTGAACGTACCCTGTCGACGGGGCAGGGGGGGTCCGGGGGGTCCTCCCCCCGGGAACCCCAGCCCGGCGATTGTACGAACCCGTGTTGGTCGCGGGTGGCACCCACACCAGAAAATTAAGGTCTTGTGCCACCAGGCGCCCTCCGGCAATCGAACGTACCCTTTCGACGGGGCAGGGGGGGTCCGGGGGGTCCGGGTGGCCCTCCCCCCGGGAACCCCAGCTCGGCGATTGTACGTACCCGTTCTGGTCGCGGGTGGCAAACGCACACCAGAAAATTGAGGTTTTGTGTCACCAGGCGCCGTTTGCGCACCCCAGAGGGAGTTAGCGGCTGATATTTGGTGTATCTGAAACTTCTTGATGAGCTCTCTTCGAAAATACAAAATTGTGGCACCGGATGGCCTACACACCGGAAAATACAGGTATTTGCGCCACCAGGCGCCGTTTGCGCACACCCGAGGGAGTTTCAGGCTGATGTTTGGTGTACCCGACACCTCTCGGTGCGCACTCTTCGGAGATAAAGAAGTTTTGGTGGCGGGTGGCACAAAAACCAGAGATTTTAGGTTTTTGTGCCACCACAGCTTACACTTGCGTTCTGCTGGTACCTCCGGCAAATGAACGTACCCTGTCCACGGGAAAGGGGGGGTCCGGGGGGCCCTAGCCCGAGGGGGGTGAGGGGGGGTGGGGTTGGGGTGGGGGAGGGGGGGTGGGGTGGGGGGGTGGGGTGCGCGCACCGCAAACCATCCTTTCAGATGTTGGTGCAGCCCCAAGTTATTACTATTATTATTATTATTATTATTATTATTATTATTATTATTATTATTATTATTATTATTATTATTATTATTTCTCGGAGTGTTGACTGTGATATATTTGAGGGTAAAACCTGATGATAAAAACTTAGTCACGCTTGTTTATCAGAGCTCCAGCCCAATGGCCTTACGGCGTTAAACTGTGATGCCAACTCAAAACCATTTGGTGGATGATGCTGGGGAGGAGGGTCGTTGGGCGCCTGTCGAAGATCTTAAACTCCGCTATGCCGGTTGATAGCCCGTGGACCCAGCGGATACCAAATTGTTATGGGTGGGGTTTTGAGGTAGTTCTAGCAACCATGCTTGGTGTACGCACTTGCACATTCGGCAACGTTTTGCAAGAGGTTGTTGGGACTGCGGAATAACCTCGGCTTAGTGTAGTCTTGCCCTCAGGAGCTCCATCGGTGGCCCCTATAATCAGTCGAGAGACTGACTAGGTGGGGATGGAGCACCTCGAACAAGGGCATGAGCCTCAGCTGCATCAGTATGCCTTAGTGTTGACTGTGATATATTTGAGGGTAACACCTGATGATAAAAACTTAGTCACGCTTGTTTATCAGAGCTCCAGCCCAATGGCCTTACGGCCTTAAACTGTGATGCCAACTCAAAACCATTTGGTGGATGATGCTGGGGAGGAGGGTCGTTGGGCGCCTGTCGAAGATCTTAAACTCCGCTATGCCGGTTGATAGCCCGTGGACCCAGCGGATACCAAATTGTTATGGGTGGGGTTTTGAGGTAGTTCTAGCAACCATGCTTGGTGTACGCACTTGCACATGCGGCAACGTTTTGCAAGAGGTTGTTGGGACTGCGGAATAACCTCGGCTTAGTGTAGTGCTTGCCCTCAGGAGCTCCATCGGTGGCCCCTATAATCAGTCGAGAGACTGACTAGGTGGGATGGAGCACCTCGAACAAGGGCATGGAGGCTCATGTCCGGAAAGGGATCGTGCCATCAGCTGCATCAGTATGCCTTAGAGGAAGTATATTATTATTATTATTATTATTATTATTATTATTATTTGGACACCGTAATAGCCCAGTGGTCAAGTTCTACCATCTGGGCCCTGTCGCCAGTTCGATTCCCGTCGGTGCCACCAGTATTTTCATTGAACATACCGGTCTATTTCTGGACCAGTATTTTCATTGAACATACCGGCCCGTCTGGAAGTGTTGGAACTGCCCTTGCGGGGGTGTCATTAGAGCTTATCGTCAATTCTTCGTACTCCCCTCACGGGTGAGACGATGGAGGCGCATGTGCAGAAATGCATCAGCCATTGACAGAGAAGCACTATTATTATTATTATTATTATTGTCATCGCTTGTGCAGTAGCTCGTTGGGGCTTTGTCATAAGCAATAACAAGGGTCCGGACACAAGCATTGCTTGGAACTAACCGCTCCCATATATTTTGAGAGAGAGAGAGAGAGAAAAAGTTTGGGTGATTGACCTGCCGCTGAAGAGACCGAGTAGGTCTTTGGTTGACACGAGGAGCGTGACAAGATCCTTCACACACGAATAATAATAATAATAATAATAATAATAATAATAATAATAATAATAATAATAATAATAATAATAATAATAATAGTGCTTCTCTGTCAATGGCTGATGCATTTCTGCACATGCGCCTCCATCGTCTCACCCGTGAGGGGAGTACGAAGAATTGACGATAAGCTCTAATGACACCCCCGCAAGGGCAGTTCCAACACTTCCAGACGGGCCGGTATGTTCAATGAAAATACTGGTCCAGAAATAGACCGGTATGTTCAATGAAAATACTGGTGGCACCGACGGGAATCGAACTGGCGACAGGGCCCAGATGGTAGAACTTGACCACTGGGCTATCACGGTGTCCATAATAATAATAATAATAATAATAATAATAATAATAATAATAATAATAATAACTAGGGGCTGCGCCAACACCTGAAAGGATGGTTTATCGGTGCGCTTCGCGCACCAAACCCCGCCAGCCTCACTTCTTATCACTTTTTGGAGGGCCCCCCGGACCCCCCCTACCCTCCCGCTCCCTTTCCCTTCCGACAGGGTACGTTGAATTGCCGGAGGTGCCGCAAAGGGCGCCTGGTGGCACAAAACCTCATTTTTCTGGTGTGGGTGCCACCCGCGACCAGAACGGGTACGTACAATCACAGGGCTGGGGTTCCCGGGGGAAGGGCCCCCCGGACCCCCCCTGCCCCGTCGACAGGGTACGTTCAATTGCCGGAGGCACCGGCAAGTAGTGCCAAAAACAAGGAAAATTTGGCATTCAGGACACTCCCCTAACCCAAATATTTGCGTGAATTCCAAAAAAACTATATCAGCATCAAGATCGAGTCTGGGGCTAACCACCCTGCCAATATATGAGCTCCCAACTCCTCCTGGTTCCCACAAACCATAATTTATTCCGATGGGGGGTGCATTCAAGACACTACCCTAATTGGGCATTCAAGACACTGCCCTAACGCAAATATTTGCGTGAATTCCAAAAATCAGCATCAAGATCGAGTCTGGGGCTAGCCACCCTGCCAATATGAGCTCCCAACTGCTACTGGTTCCCACAAACCATGATTTATTCCGATGGGGGGTGCAAAAAAAGGCCAAAAAAACAAGGAATTTTGGCATTCAGGACACTGCCCTAACGCAAATATTTGCGTGAATTCCAAAGAAATTATATCAGCATCAACATCGAGTCTGGGGCTAGCCACCCTGTCAATATGAGCTCCCAACTCCTCCTGGTTCACACAAACCATGATTTATTCCGATTGGGGTGCGAAAAAAAACAAGGAATTTTGACATTCAGGACACTCCCCTAACGCAAATATTTGCGTGACTTCCAAAAAAATTATATCAGCATCAACATCGAGTCTGGGGCTAACCACCCTGCAAATATGAGCTCCGAACTCCTCCTCGTTCCCACAAACCATGATTTATTCCGACAGGGGTACCGATTTGGGGGGGGGGGGGAGTGGGTGCTGGGTGGGGTACACAATTTTCATTTTCCCCCTCCCCCCCAAACCCCCCACCCCCTTCACCAACACCTTTCAGGGATAATAATAATAATAATAATAATAATAATAATAATAGTGCTTCTCTGTCAATGGCTGATGCATTTCTGCACATGCGCCTCCATCGTCTCACCCGTGAGGGGAGTACGAAGAATTGACGATAAGCTCTAATGACACCCCCGCAAGGGCAGTTCCAACACTTCCAGACGGGCCGGTATGTTCAATGAAAATACTGGTCCAGACGGATCGGATGTTCAATGAAAATACTGGTGGCACCGACGGGAATCGAACTGGCGACAGGGCCCAGATGGTAGAACTTGACCACTGGGCTATCACGGTGTCCAATAATAATAATAATAATAATATAATAATAGTGCTTCTCTGTCAATGGCTGATGCATTTCTGCACATGCGCCTCCATCGTCTCACCCGTGAGGGGAGTACGAAGAATTGACGATAAGCTCTAATGACACCCCCGCAAGGGCAGTTCCAACACTTCCAGACGGGCCGGTATGTTCAATGAAAATACTGGTCCAGACGGATCGGTATGTTCAATGAAAATACTGGTGGCACCGACGGGAATCGAACTGGCGACAGGGCCCAGATGGTAATAATAATAATAATAATAATAATAATAATAATAATAATAATAATAATAGTGCTTCTCTATCAATGGCTGATGCAAATCTGCACATGCGCCTCCATCGTCTCACCCGTGAGGGGAGTACGAAGAATTGACGATAGGCTCTAATGACACCCCCGCAAGGGCAGTTCCAACACTTCCAGACGGACCGGTATGTTCAATGAAAATACTGGTGGCACCGACGGGAATCGAACTGGCGACAGGGCCCAGATGGTAGAACTTGACCACTGGGCTATCACGGTGTCCATAATAATAATAATAATAATAATAATAATAATAATAATAATAATAATAATAATAATAATAATAATAATAATAATAATAGTAGTAGTAATAGTAGTAGTAGTAGTATAATAATAATAATAATAATAATAATAATAATAATAATAATAATAATAATAGTGCTTCTCTGTCAATGGCTGATGCATTTCTGCACATGCGCCTCCATCGTCTCACCCGTGAGGGGAGTACGAAGAATTGACGATAGGCTCTAATGACACCCCCGCAAGGGCAGTTCCAACACTTCCAGACGGACCGGTATGTTCAATGAAAATACTGGTGGCACCGACTGGAATCGAACTGGCGACTGGGCCCAGATGGTAGAACTTGACCACTGGGCTATCACGGTGTCCAAAATAATAATAATAATAATAATAATAATAATAATAATAATAATAATAATAATAATAATAATAATAATATATATTGATCTGTCATGGCTGAGCCCGAGGGCCATGTGCCTCCATCCCTCGACCCAACAGGGACTACAGTGAGTATGTTGGGGAGGGAAGAGTGACTCTAACCATCCTGCATAGAAGGCCCCAAAAGGAAGTCCCTACTACCCGCACAGTGTCGGGTACCTTGCAGGAAATCAACTACAAATGATTGATCTTCCCCGCGTGAGAGCTCCACGAGACTGGGTAGGTCCCGCATGGAGGTACTCACAGGGGTAGCAGACATTCATGCGGCCAGCGCATGAGGACGTTTTGTGGTAAGTATCTGGGACGCCTCGAAACCCGTCACCACCCCTAGATCGCGGAATGTAAATACCCCTTTGATCCCACGTGGTGTATGCCTTATAAAAAACAACACAACGACATGGCCTCGGAACCCACGCAACAACATAGCCTCGGAACCCACATCGACATAGCCTCGGAACCCACACAACAACAGAGCCTCGGAACCAACACAACAACATAGCCTCGGAACCAACACAACAACATAGCCTCGGAGCCAACACAACGACATAGCCTCGAAACCAGTGGGAAGAGGCCCAACCACCTCCTCTTCCCGTGGGGTGCCAGACTGTGCACCCCTCCATAATAATAATAATAATAATAATAATAATAATAATAATAATAATAATAATAATAATAATAATAATAATAATAATACTATATCTGAGGCGTACTGATGCAGCTAATGGCATATCCTCAACGGACATAAGCCTCCAATACCCTTGTTCGAGGTCCTCCACCCCCCCGTGTCAGTCTCTCGCCTGATGATCGGGGCCACCGATGGAGCTCCTGAGGGCAAGACTGCACTAAGCCGAGGTTATTCCGCAGTCCCAGCAACCTCTTGCAAGACGTCACCGAATGTGCAAGTGCATACACCAAGCGCGGTTGCTAGAGCTGCCTCGAAACCCCACCCATAACAATCTGGTGTCTGCTGGGTCCTGGGCTATCAACCAGCATATGCGGAGTTTAAGATCTTTTACGCGCGCAACGACCCTCCTCCCCAGCATCTACCACCAAAGGGTTATGAGTTGGCGTCACAGTTTAACGCCTTGAGGCCATTGGGCTGGAACTCTGTTTAGCAAGTGTGACCAGGTTTTTTTCATCGGGATTTCCCTCAAATATGTCACAGTCAACACTCCAAGGCAGATTTACTATATCTGAGGCGTACTGATGCAGCTAATGGCATATCCTCAACGGACATAAGCCTCCAATACCCTTGTTCGAGGTCCTCCACCCCCCCGTGTCAGTCTCTCGCCTGATGATCGGGGCCACCGATGGAGCTCCTGCGGGCAAGACTGCACTAAGCCGAGGTTATTCCGCAGTCCCAGCAACCTCTTGCAAGACGTCACCGAATGTGCAAGTGCATACACCAAGCGCGGTTGCTAGAGCTGCCTCGAAACCCCACCCATAACAATCTGGTGTCTGCTGGGTCCTGGGCTATCAACCAGCATATGCGGAGTTTAAGATCTTTTACGCGCGCAACGACCCTCCTCCCCAGCATCTACCACCAAAGGGTTATGAGTTGGCGTCACAGTTTAACGCCTTGAGGCCATTGGGCTGAATAATAATAATAATAATAATAATAATAATAATAATAATAATAATAATAATAATAATAATATCAATAACAATAATAACAATAACAATAATAATAGTAATAATAGTGCTTCTCTGTCAATGGCTGATGCATTTCTGCACATGCGCCTCCATCGTCTCACCCGTGAGGGGAGTACGAAGAATTGACGATAAGCTCTAATGACACCCCCGCAAGGGCAGTTCCAACACTTCCAGACGGACCGGTATGTTCAATGAAAATACTGGTCCAGACGGAGCGGTATGTTCAATGAAAATACTGGTGGCACCGACGGGAATCGAACTGGCGACAGGGCCCAGATGGTAGAACTTGACCACTGGGCTATCACGGTGTCCAATAATAATAATAATAATAATAATAATAATAATAATAATAATAATAATAATAATAATAATAATAATAATAATAATAAAATATAATAATAATAATAATAATAATAATAACAATAATAATAATAATAATGATAATAATAATAATAATAATAATAATAATAATAATACTAATAATAATAATAATACAACCGTTACAATCGGCAAACATATCATTGACATACATAGCATACATAACATACATAACATACATAACATACATAAAATGTCTTTGCTAGACACTAAGAGCATCACAAGATCCTACACAGTAAGCAAACATATTATTATAAACATACATAGCATACATAACATACATGACATACTGTGACAAGGTCCACGCACGACAACCACCGTTACAATCAGGAAACATATTAAAAAAAATGCATGGCATACATAACAACATGACATACATAACATGTGTTTTTCTAGACACGAGGAGTGTCACAAGGTCCTATACAGGACAACAACGCGTAACAATCAGGAAACATATTGTTAACATACATAACATACATAACACACATGACATATATAACATGTGTTTTTCTAGACACAAGGTCCTACACACGACAGTCATGACATAGCATACAATATTTATAACACACATAGCATAGAGGCCCAGTAGGTATTTGGGAGACACGTGGAGTGTGAAAAGGTCCTACACACGAGAAAAAAACATTAGGACCAGCAAACATAACATGCACACTATGCATAATATACATAACATGTCCTTGGTAAATACAAGGAGTGTAACAAGGCCCTACAAACGACAGCAATCGTTAAAATCGACAAGCATAACTTACATTACCATGTATAACGTACATAACGTACAGAGCATACATAGCATACATAGCATACATAGCGTATTAGACTAGACATGATAAGAATCATATACAAGCAGCGAACGTAACATACACAATATACATAACATAATTAACATACGTTACATATCTTTGGAAGACACGAGGAGTGTTACAAGGTCCTACACATATGACAACAATCGTTAAATCAGCATGCATAACATGCATAACATACATAACATGCATAACATACATAACATGCATGACATGCATGACATACATAAGATACATAACATACATAACATACATAACGTGCATAACACACGAAACGTACAAAAAACACATAACACACATAACACACATAGCACACTTTCTTTTTTACCGAACTTCCCGTCAACATTAGGAGCAAACAAACGATAATAATTATCATTACTCATGACGTTGAAACGGTAAATCCCCCAACTTTTACCTCATTTTTCTCAGTCATTATTTGCCATGTCGAAATAATATATTATGCGGCTAGCCACAAATTTGTTTTGCGGGCGAGCCGGGCCGGTGAGCCCGCAAAACACGCCAAATTTGGCGCGCCGCATATGTAGTTTTATCGGTAACCTGACCAAATTTTATGGAGGTGACCGATGAATGCAGAGCACGCCGTTGGAAAGCTCTTGTCCTTCTTTCTTCTTTCTTGTCTTTCTTCTTTGATCTTTCTTCTTTCTTCTTTCTTCTTCCTTTCTTCTTTCTTTTTTTTCTTTCTTCTTTCTTCCTCTTCCTTCTTCCTTCTTTCCTTAGGATTGTCGTATCATGTCGGTATGGGGGAATGATGAGCTCGAAAGTTGGAACGTGTCATCTCTTGAAGATCCAAAATAGGACAAATGCCATATTTACCTTATCCTTGACATCTGTGTCTTCCCCTTTTTCTACATCCCAAATAAAAGAAGTGCCATATTTACCTGATCCTTGACATCTGTGTTGTTTTGCGCTTGGTCTTTGTTCGGCCATATCCCAACCATACGTTGGAAACCGTACATGGTCAACGGAGTAGAATACGCCTGCACGTACATACATACATACATACATACATACATACATACATACATACATGCATACATACATACATACATACATACATACATACATACATACATACATACATGCATACACACATACATACATACATACATACATACATACATACATACATACATACACACATACACACATGCATGCATACATATATGCATACATACATACATCATACAGAAATTTTTGTATATGCATGTATGCGTATGTATGCATTTGTATGTACCACAGCCGCGAACAAGCAATGGCCCAGAAATGTAAACCTGACAATACAACGAGACGAGAGAAAAATTGGACGATACTTGTCCTATTTTTCTCTGTCCTCTAAGTTGTTCGATGAAATCCTTTCTTACAACAACAACAACAACAACATCATCAACAACAACAATAACAACGACGACAACAACGACAACAACGACAACAACAACAACAACGACAACAACGACAACAACGACAACAACGACAACAAAAACTATGATGTGATTGAATGATGATGATGACGGTGATGATGATGATTGTGATGATGATGGTGTGATAATGGTGATGATGATGGTGATGATGATGGTGATGATGATGGTGATGATGATGATGATGATGATGATGGTGATGGTGGTGATGATGATTGTGGCACCGATGATGATGATGATGATGATGATGATGATGATAATGGTGACGATGATGGTCATGGTGGAGTGGGGAGCAGGAGGGGGGGGGGGGGGGGGGGGGGGGAATGGAGGGGTGCGGGAAGCAGGAGGAGTGGGGAGCTCATATTGCAGAGTGGCTAGCCCCAGACTCGATGTTGATGTTGGTATAGTTTTTTTTTGGAATTCACGCTAATATTTGCGTTAGGGGAGTGTCCTGACTACTGAAATTCCTTGTTTTTCCTGCAAACCCTGTCGGAATAAATCATGGTTTGTGGGGAATCAGGAGGAGTTGGGCGCTCATATTTGCAGGTTGGCTAGCCCCAGACTCGATATTGATGCTGGTATAATTTTTTTGGAATTCACGCAAATAATTGCGTTGGGGAGTGTCCTGAATGCCGAAATTTCATGTTGTTTCGGGAGTACTTGCCGGTACCTCCGGCAATTTGAACGTACCCTATCGACGGGGAAGGGGGGGGGGGGGGGGGGGGCGGGTCCGGGGGCACTCCCCCCGAAAACCCCAGCCCAGCAATTGTACGCACCCATGCGAATCAGCCAGCACAAAAATGAATAACTGAGAATGCTCCAAGGCTCTAAGAGTTGTATCAGAAGTGTTTATGCTGGTTACCTCCGGCAATTGAACTTACCCTGTCGACTGTGGCAGAGGGGGGGGGGGTTCCGCCCCCCCGCCCCCCCCCCCCCCCCGGAACCTAAACCCTGTAATTGTACATACCCGAAGCGAATTTGTCGGCACCAAAATGAATGGCGAGAATGCTCCAAGGCTCTAAAAGTTGTGCCAGAAGGGTTGAGAGGCTGATTTTTTGGTTTTCACAACCTCGGGACGCGCTCTAGGTAGTGAACCAGTTGAAAAAGAGATTTACCAAGCTTGGCAAATTAGTGCCAACATGGCCGAGAATGCTCCAAGGCTCTAAGAGTTATGCCAGAGGGGTTTAGAGGCTGATTCTTTGTGTTTTCGCAAGTTGTCACGAGCTCTTTTTTAGGGATATAGTTGAAATAATGAATTCAAACGTCATGACAAAGTAGTGCCAAAATGAGTGTGAGATTGCTCCAAGGCTGTAAAAGTTGCGCACATGAGAATGAGAGGAAAAGCGACCTTGGAGAGAGAGAGGGGGGGGGGGGGGGGGGGGGGGGGGGGGGGGGGGGGGGGGGCTGGTGCTGCGCGAAGCGCACCGCAAACCATCCTTCAGGTGTTTGCGCAGCCCTTATTATCATTATTATTATTATTATTATTATTATTATTATTATTATTATTATTATTATTATTATTATTCAGCCCAATGGCCTCAAGGCGTTAAACTGTGACGCCAACTCATAACCCTTTGGTGGTAGATGCTGGGGAGGAGGGTCGTTGCGCGCGTAAAAGATCTTAAACTCCGCATATGCTGGTTGATAGCCCAGGACCCAGCAGACACCAGATTGTTGTGGGTGGGGTTTCAAGGCAGCTTCAGCAACCGCGCTTGGTGTATGCACTTGCACATTCGGTGACGTCTTGCAAGAGGTTGCTGGGACTGCGGAATAACCTCGGCTTAGTGCAGTCTTGCCCTCAGGAGCTCCATCGGTGGCCCCGATCATCAGGCGAGAGACTGACACGGGGGGGTGGAGGACCTCGAACAAGGGTATTGGAGGCTTATGTCCGTTGAGGATATGCCATTAGCTGCATCAGTACGCCTCAGATATAGTATTATTATTATTATTATTATTATTATTATTATTATTATTATGATTATGATTATTATTATTATTATTGGACACCGTGATAGCCCAGTGGTCAAGTTCTACCATCTGGGCCCTGTCGCCAGTTCGATTCCCGTCGGTGCCACCAGTATTTTCATTGAACATACCGATCCGTCTGGACCAGTATTTTCATTAAACATACCGGCCCGTCTGGAAGTGTTGGAACTGCCCTTGTGGGGGTGTCATTAGAGCTTATCGTCAATTCTTCGTACTCCCCTCACGAGTGAGACGATGGAGGCGCATGTGCAGAAATGCATCAGCCATTGACAGAGAAGCACTATTATTATTATTGTTATTATTATAATTATTATTATTATTATTATTATTATTATTATTATTATTATTATTATTATTATTATTATTATTATCCCTGAAAGGTGTTGGAGAAGGGGGTGGGGGGTTTGGGGGGAGAGGGAAAATGAAAATTGTGTACCCCCCCCTCCCCCCCCAAACCCCACCCACCCCCCGCATTTCGGCACCCCTGTCGGAATAAATCATGGTTTGTCGGAACGAGGAGGAGTTGGGAGCTCATATTTGCAGGGTGGTTAGCCCCAGACTCGATCTTGATGCTGATATGAATTTTTTTGGAAGTCACGCAAATATTTGCGTTAGGGGAGTGTCTGAATGCCAAATTTCCTTGTTTTTTTTCGCACTCCTGTCCCTATAAATCATGGTTTGTGTGAACCAGGAGGATTTGGGAGCTCATATTGGCAGGGTAGCTAGCCCCAGATTTGATATTGATGCTGGTATAATTTCTTTGGAATTCACGCAAATATTTGCGTTAGGGAGTTTTCTGAATGCCAAATTCCTTCTTTTTTTTCCGGTCTTTTTTTGCACCCCCTGTCCCTATAAATCATGGTTTGCGGGAACCAGGAGGAGTTGGGAGCTCATATTGACAGGGTGGTTAGCCCCAGACTCGATCTTGATGCTGATCTAATTTTTTTTGGAATTCACGCAAATATTTGCGTTAGGGCAGTGTCCTGAATGCCAAATTTCCTGTTTTTTTGGCCTTTTTTTGCACCCCCCATCGGAATAAATCATGGTTTGTGGGAACCAGGAGGAGTTGGGAGCTCATATTGGCAGGGTGGTTAGCCCCAGACTCGATCTTGATGCTGGTATAATTTTTTGGAATTCACGCAAATATTTGCGTTAGGGCAGTGTCCTGAATGCCAAAATTCCTTGTTTTTTAGCAGTACTTGCCGGTGCCTCCGGCAATTTGAACGTACCCTGTCGACGGGGCAGGGGGGGGTTCGGGGGGCACTCCCCCCAGGAACCCCAGCCCGGCGATTGTACGTACCCGTGTTGGTCGCGGGTGGCACCCACACACGAGAAAAATGAGGTCTTGTGCCACCAAGCACTCTCCGGCAATCGAACGTACCCTAGGAGCTCCATCGGTGGCCCCGATCATCAGGCGAGAGACTGACACGGGGGGGTGGAGGACCTCGAACAAGGGTATTGGAGGCTTATGTCCGTTGAGGATATGCCATTAGCTGCATCAGTATGCCTCAGATATAGTATTATTATTATTATTATTATTATTATTATACCTCGGTTGGATCTCTGTGAACAGGTAGCCAAGCAGCAAAAATACAGCCTGGGAAAACAATACATTATGTGTTTGTTTATTTATTTATTTGTTCTTAGCTGTGCTATATCTCGGTTGTAGCAGGCTACGTAATATATTATATACATACTGAGATACATACAAATATATAATATACATGCATTTGTTTATTTATTATTTGTTCTGACCTGCGCAATATCTGATATACCAAGTAAACTGCTTTTTTACAATACATAATATATGACATAATACATAGATACATGCATGTAAGAGTAGGTACTGCATTTTTACAGTGCATAATATATCATATACATACATAGATATAGATAAATACATAGATACATACGTATATGTAATAGCGCAGGTCAAACGAGTAAATAAACAAATGCATGTATATTATATATATGTATACATCTATGCATGCATATGATATACTTATTGTAAAATGCAGTTTACCTGGAAAATCAGAGATACCGAGCAGGTCAAAACAAATAAATAAATGAACAAACAAACGCATGTATATTGTATATATGTATACATCTATGTATGTATATAATATACTATTTATTGTAAATGCAGTTTACTTGGTATATCAGAGATATTGCGCAGGTCAAACAAATAAACAAATAAACAAAGGCATGTAAATTGTATATGTATGTATCTATTGTAAAATGCAGTTTACCTGGTATATCAGAGATACACGCAGGTCAAAACAAATAAATAAACAAACAAATGCATGCATATTATATAGATGTATGTATCTATGTATGTATATGATATATTATGCAAAATGCACTTTACCTGGTAAATCAGAGATATTGCACAGGTTTGCGCCCTGCATACATACATACATAAATACATACGTATACATACATACGTATACATACATACATACATACATACATACATGCATGCATGCATGCATGCATGCATGCATATATACATACATACATACATACATACATACATACATACATACATACAGACAGACATACAGACAGACAGACATACATACATACATACATATATACATACATACATACAGACAGACAGACAGACAGACATACATGCGTACATGACCCGGTAAAAGAGCGCCAAGACGCGTTGAAGAGCCAGCCCATAGAAGCCTGGTCACACCAACATTCTTTGTATGTACGTATGTATATATGTATACTGCGTAGGAGTGAAGACTGTTCGGATAGGCTATGGTACAGGCGTGTATGTATGTATGCATGTAACTTATGTATATATGTATGTATGTATGTATGTATGTATGTATACAGCGTAGGAG
>WBZZ01002816.1:97500-100000 GCA_019918135.1 Paulinella micropora
AAGCACAATCCTGTTCCCTCAGGGTGCCCTTTCTCGCTTGTTGAGCCCGGAATAAAACCCACAGTGCTCTGTCGGTTTATACTAGACTGTCGAACAGTCTCGAAACTCCATCTGCTTACTGGGCCCTCTGTAATGGAGGTGGGAGCTCGTTCTGCAAGGGGCGCTTTATGGAACGAGCCCTGGCCCCGCCTGGTACTAGGAAGCTATGGTATTGCCTGTATCAGTCCCTTCCGTGCAAACATCACGGCTTAGCTGGGCATCGGGTTAATACTTTACCCACAGACTTCCTGGTTGACGAAATCAGAAGCTCCTTTTTTCTGACATTAGTCGATATTTCATCAGTTGATCTTATCACTTACTCTACGGAATGAACCAAGGCCACTTGAGGTGTCACTGACCCTCTCTTGGGCTTGATTTTTTTTGAAATGGGTGCCATCTGTCGACAGACAGAGAATTAGGGGATGGTGTGGGTGTGCTGGGCCCGTGGTGGGGTGCCTTATGTGTGCCTAGCCATACGCCTATGAGTCACATGCCGAAATAGCGACGGGAAGCACAATCCTGTTCCCTCAGGGTGCCCTTTCTCGCTTGTTGAGCCCGGAATAAAACCCACAGTGCTCTGTCGGTTTATACTAGACTGTCGAACAGTCTCGAAACTCCATCTGCTTACTGGGCCCTCTGTAATGGAGGTGGGAGCTCGTTCTGCAAGGGGCGCTTTATGGAACGAGCCCTGGCCCCGCCTGGTACTAGGAAGCTATGGTATTGCCTGTATCAGTCCCTTCCGTGCAAACATCACGGCTTAGCTGGGCATCGGGTTAATACTTTACCCACAGACTTCCTGGTTGACGAAATCAGAAGCTCCTTTTTTCTGACATTAGTCGATATTTCATCTATCTATCTATCTATCTATCTATCGATCTATCCTGGAGACGGTCTCTGCCACTGGCAACTCAGTCTTGGGTTCAGATCTGACTATACCCTGTATTAACGGTGTTGTGTCCGCCGTTGATCGCGCGCAGCGCAGGGCTGACAGGCGACCATCTCCCGACCGGGGCCGTGATGCGAAGGGTTGATGAAGTCGAGGTTGTAGAAGGTAACTCACAACGAGCGTGAACTCCCGAAACCTTGGCTTTGGTGGCCATCATCTCCTTATGGCACACGCCCCTAGGGGATTGTTTTCAGTGGTTGTTCTATACAGTTCAAGGGCTCGGCTACCTTTCGGCTTGAACTGGGCACGGGCACCAACCCGAGCGGATGGTTGGTGTGCAGCTTGTGAAGTGCTGAGAGTTCCTGTACGGGGGTAGTATTGGAGGCTCATGGCTTTTATAGCTATGCCACGCCCAGATATTAAACATTAAACAACATATCTATCTATCTATCTATCTATCTATCTATCTATCTATCTATCTATCTATCCAGGGCTGAGGGGCCATCTCCAGCCCTGCCCAGTTGCCTATGGGTGACGGGGTGGTAGATAGATAGATAGATAGATAGATAGATAGATAGATAGATAGATAGATAGATAGATAGATAGATAGATAGTTAGATAGATAGATACACAGACAGACAAATAGACAGACAGATATAGATAGATAGATTGATAGATAGATAGATAGATAGATAGATAGATAGATAGATAGATAGATAGATAGATAGATAGATAGATAGATAGATAGGAATGGATGCCTAAGTCTTCGGATATGCAGCGCTTATAGATTAAACATATCTCTCTATCTATCTATCTCTCTCTCTATCTATCTATCTATCTATCTATCTATCTATCTATCTATCTATCTATCTATCTATCTAGGCCGAAATGTCCTGCCTGCTCTGCCAAGCTTGTCCTCCCGCTTCTTCTTCTTCTTCTTCTTCTTCTTCTTCTTCTTCTTCTTCTTCTTCTTCTTCCTCCTCCTCCTCCTCCTCCTCCTCCCCCTCTCCCCTTCCCGGCTTTCTGTACATAACCCCACCCAACCCACCGTCCACCACAAAAAACCCGTCGCCGCGCACCTACACCTGTACCCGTTGTTTCCGTGAATTTTCCCCCGCCGAGTTGGCCGGCCGGCCCGCGGCGTACGACAAGGCAAAAGAACTGGTCAGCATGGCAGGGGAGGGGAAATCGGCCTCGGCCGGCCTATCAGAAATAAAATCAAAGAAGCAGAGGTTAGATAAGGCGTTGCAGATGCTGCAGAAGACATGCGGTATGTATGCTATGTATGTATGCTATGTATGTATGTATGTATGTATGTATGCTATGTATGTATGTATGTATGTATGTATGTATGTATGTATGTATGTATGTATATATGATGTATAATGTATGTATCTTATGTATGTATGTATGTATGTATGTATGTATGTATGTATGTATGTATGTATGATGTGTATGTATGATATGTACGTATGTATGTATGTATGTATGTATGTATGTATGCATGTATGTATGTATGTATGTATGTATGTATGTATGTATGTTAGGCGTACATCCGCACAACTTGTACGTGAT
>WBZZ01002816.1:105000-112500 GCA_019918135.1 Paulinella micropora
GCGGGTATGACTTATGATAGTATCTGCCCCACAGTGGGTTCAGTTATTGTTCCGCCGTTCATAATTATAGGATGATACATACTCAGGCTACTGGGCCGACCATTCGTTTCAGTCTTCCGTTTCCGTTGGACCCGCCATGGCCATTACTATATCATACTACTTACCGTGCCTTGAACCGGACGTTCTACTATGATAGTGAATCGGTGGCATTAAAATCATTCTTCGGTATTGAATATCATATTGCTGTTGACATTCAAGACAACAAAAAAAATTGATTTTTCTGTTTTGGTTGGAATTTCAGTTTTGGTTGGAATTTTGATTTTGGGTGAAAATTTGAATTTTCAAATTAACTGCTATATTCGTCCGCAAAATATCGTAAATTTTCGCGAAATGTTACCGTTAAATTTGAAAATTTGAATTTTTGTCACAAAAATGAAAAACTGTCACAAAAATGAAAATCTGACACAAAAATGAAAAACTAATTTTTGTTGTTGTCTTGAATGTCAACAGCAATAGTAGATGATATTAATATCGTGGCAGTGTACGTCACAGTGGTACCGTGACGACAATCAGAAGTAGAATTCGTATCAAGGCTGTTGTTTCGCAAGGGAGTGGCAAACGTGACAGCCTATCGTAGTGACGGCACGGTCTGTCACTTGAAGCAAGGATACGTGACTGAATAAGCTACTTAAACTGGAACTTGAACTTGATCATGTGACAGATCCAGAGTCTTTAAATTTGGTGACTAAACTTCCCTGACCTCGGAAATATAAATATTACTGGGTACTGGCATTCAAGTGTCAAACTTGAAAGGCTTAGCAATCGAATTTTAGTTAAGGGTCAGATTTCAGACTCAGCCTACGGTGACTACAGCGGTCAGATTTCGAAGTTAGTGGTCAGAATTCAAATTACTTCAATTTAACTGCTATGTATCATATAATACATCCGCAAAATCTGTATCAATATAAGTTTTTGCGAAATGTTACCAGGCCGGGTTAAATTGACTCGGAACTTGACTAATTTGAATTCTGGCCGCTAATCTCAGAGAAAATCTGACAGCTAATCTGAAGTCTGACCCTTAAATCAAATTTGATGGCTGACACGGTTTGACACTTGAATGTCACGAGCCAGTAATATATATTTCAAGTTTGATGTCAATTGACAGGCGGCAGTGTGCCGGTGTCACCTATTCAATTGAATGCCGGTTCGTATGCGGTTGCCACCTCTTACGTTATTCAAGTTCCTCGCCGAGGAGGTTACTCAGCTACGGTCAAGACTTATTAATACAGATGACCGCTGATGAACAGACACAGTGTCCCGGCGTAGGCTGCTGACTGATCAGTTCGGCTTCGCCGGATACCGTTCACAGTCTTTTTGAAACCGTGACTGTGAGTTATGGTAGAACGGTAATATAAATCAGATTCTGCTGCAGACCCAATCTTGAACTTGTTATTAATAAAACTATTGATGTATATATGTTTTTCAACTACTTATTTACGCAAACACTGCTTTAATTGCTTTAATAAAATACAACCGCCGACATTCAAGTTAAATAATTATTTTAAATTGTGCAGTTTTTCGGAAGTTTTACAGTTTTTTTTTTAATTATACAGTTTTTCGAAAAATGTACAGTTTTTTGAAAATTGTACAGTTTTTGAAAAGTATATACAGTATTTTTGAAAATTGTACAGTTTTTTAAAATTGTACAGATTTTCGAAAATTATACAGTTTTCAAGTTTGCAAATTTGTACAGTTTTGTTGAAAATTGTACAGTTTTTTGAAAATTGTACGGGTGAGTCACAGTTTTTTTTTGAAAATTATACAGTTTTTTGAAAATTATAGTTTTTTTCGGAAAATTATCCTTTTTATTTTTGAAAATCGTACAGTTTTTTGAAAATTATAGTTTTTTTTTAACGCATTTTTTTTTGAAAATTGTTTAGTTTTTTAAAAATTATAAAAAACTGTACAATTTTCAAAAAACTGTATAATTTTCAAAAAACTGTACAATTTTCAAAAAAACTGTACAATTTTCAAAAAACTGTACAATTTTCAAAAAACTACGAATTTCAAAAAACTGTACAAATTTCAAAAAACTGTACAATTTCCAAAAAACTGTACAATTTTCGAAAAACTGTACAATTTTCAAAAAACTGTACAATTTTCCAAAAAACTGCACAATTTAAAATAACTCTTTAACTTGAATGTCGGCGGTTGTACTTGCCACTCGTAGAACCTGAGTGGGAAGCAGAAAATAGAATGGAAGTGGCATCAAAGAGATACAAAAGCGGAAAACAAAACGAAGCGTTAAATAATAATAATAATAATAATAATAATAATAATAATAATAATAGTAATGATAATAATAATAATAATAATAATAATTTTCTATACTTGTGCAACATGTAGGAGTAAAGGACTTAGCAATGGAGTGCAAGCAGACCCGCTGAATAAGATATTACTAATAATATGATTGTATGGTGCCGAAAGGCATGCCATCGAATCCGTTGTAGCAAAAATCAAATTGTAAGGCCGTTCATGCCAAAATCTAAAACAACATAAAACGTGGTGAACGATGTAACATACCGGTACACAAAAGAACTGGTGAAATCACACAGGTGAAATCACAAGAGGTTCTGAGCAGAAGTAGAAGACGAAGAAAGTGCTTACTTGGTCCAGCACATTACAATATAGATTGTTAAGCAATCGCAAGCCTGGAAAAGCGTAAGAAAAGAATAAAATGCAGTATGAAAGCATCCCTCCTCCTCCCCCTTCCACTTTGCACTTACAACCGTCCTAAAATGGTAACAAGATCAATAATGAGCATTAAGTATCACTTCAGCGGATGCCCAGCGTTGAGGAACGAAGGCTTAATACCGATGGAGAGGTTATGAGCCAAGAGACAGTTATGGAACGACACATGTTCGCAATCTGAGCTACTCTCCACGTAGCCACAGCCCTTAGTCCGCTCCAGTGCATACATGGTCATTCCCCCAAAGCAGGATCGTACGCGCACGGGAGGCGCAGTTATGGGAATGTGACCGGTCCAGCTTGTATTTGGAAACCAGGTGGTCAAATTGACATAGCAAGTGCCAAGCCAGGGCGGCGAGCAAGGCCGCGGCTTGGCGTCAGTGCGCAGTGCGAAGCGGTCGTAGTAATATCCCTCGTTGTTCGAACATGTCACATCAAAGGGAGGCTCTCGCACGGTTTCGAGCAGGCTGTTGTACCAAGCCTCTTCGGTAAATGTTTCCAATATGCCGTCCAGATCCACTATCAGCAGTGTGTGTTTGGCACGGACCGCCGTGAACGCTGGATGGCTCCTGATGTAATCTAACACGCGGTTGCGGCCATAGGCCAGACACCGCTTTCCCGGTATTCTGCAGACATATCGCTTTTTAACCGAGCTCAACTGCTCGCTAATGAAACAACGGCTTTTGTCAGGGCTCTCTATCACCCATTGTCTCACTAACTGTCCTGTGCCGTCTTTCGAATCGTTTTCGAATAAAACCACCCTGGTCTGAATGGTGTTTGCTCGCATGAAATCCTCCAGCCGCTCCAAATTCTTCCTGGCTTTCTCCCAAAAGCGAGCAAAGTTTTTGATCGTCCCTGTTATCCAAAGGACGTTCATGGAGAGTGAGTCTCCAACCGACGCGTTCACGGAAAGTGAGTGTTGAAGCGATGCGTTTACGGAAAGTGTATTTAGAGAGGTATAGGGGCGAGCAAGGGCGCCGCGCTCATCCACGCGACGAGTACCTCTGAAAAAGCGTCCGAAATAGATGTACAGTCCGAAGCCCAAAGACATAAACAACAAAAAAAGCACCGCCCAGGCCTGTTTCCTTCGCATCCTCTGAAAAGCCTAACATGGAAAAATGGCATGTATGACCTCTTTGTATGCCTTCGGCGTGGAAGCGTTCTTGCTCTATGTCAACAATAACCTATCAAAAAATCTTTCTATTCATCTGGAAACGATAGTAGAGCGAGCGAGCGAGAGAGAGAGAGAGGGGGGGGGGGGGGGGGGGGGGTGCAGAGAAGAGAGAGAGAGAGCGAGCGAGAGAGAGAGAGAGAGAGAGAGAGAGAGAGAGAGAGAGAGAGAGAGAGAGAGAGAGAGAGAGAGAGAGAGAGAGAGAGAGAGAGAGAAAACAGACCCACACAGCTAAATGGAAAATTGTTCTCTCTCCCCCCCCCCCCCCCTCTCTCTCTCTCTCTCTCTAGACAAGGTCCTCTTCCTCTCTTTCATTCCCATATGCACGGTGAACATTTTCACATGTTCACATGTTCCAACCAGTCCATTCTAGATTGTGCACTCATGGGGTGGCTGGTTTGTTCTGCATATATGCTGTGCTCATTGCTGGTCTTCTCTCTCTTCGCTGGCACACGATGGTCAATACGGCCGTTCCAAATTCAAAACGTAGTCTCGCTCCTGTCCCCATCTCTCTCTCTCTCTCTCTCTCTCTCTCTCTCTCTCTCTCTCTCATTCTCTGTGTGTCTGTGTGTCTGCATGCGTATTTGTACATGATTTTACGTCCAGGTATGTATGCACCAGTATCCACAGCATGTACGTACTGTTTCTGTATGAATGTGGTTTTTGTTCATCTTTATGCTTATGTTTATGCTCATATTTACGGGTGTTTGTGTTTGTATGTTGATAAATAAGACATAGATAATTTGGACAGATAAGTCAGGTAAGGGTCGATGAACAAAACAGATCAGAATATCTAAATAATGAGTGGCATACCTAGTGTGGATTAGACAAAAGATAGATAGGATAGACTTTCACCGCTTTGATTTTCCATACTACCAGCTTACTTATTATTACTCTTCTCACTCATTGCCAAACGAGTGGGTAGTGTTCTAAGTTTTGTGTAAACAGATATGATAAATACGTGGAAGGAAACATCGTAGATAAAACAGATAGAAAAGATAGATCGATCGGTGGATGCATGTTTCTTGCAGTAATTACTGTACATGTACAGTACTAGCAGTAGAAGTAGTAGTAGTAGTAGTAGTAGTAGTAGTAGTAGTAGTAGTAGTAGTAGTAGTAGTAGTAGTAGTAGTAGTAGTAGAAGTAGTAGAAGTAGTAGTAGTAGTAGTAGTAGTAGTAGTAGTAGTAGTAGTAGTAGTGAAAGGATAGCAGTTCCTTTGACGGAAACTATAGTCCTACAGACAAACCAGAAGCATGACTCCTGGTTAGCCTTTTAATCTTCTTACAAAGCTCCCTCAGAAAAAAGCTCATAGAATTAACAGAAGATAAAGTAGCTAGAGATGTTGAATGTAAATAATGCTTCCACTGTCATTAGAAATCAAACCATTCCATGATACACATGAACCCAAGTATTTCGTCTGCAACTCAACCAGGATGGACATATAAGGGTTGCAGTCTTGAAGAACATGAGTCTCACAATGAAATTTTCCTTACAAACATCACAGACAACATTAACTCGGGAACCAAAAGCTCGATTTGGGATTAGATAATTGCTCCCTTTCAAGTAAAACTCCATATCCAAATCCCTGTTTACTAGCTTATAAAAGACAAATGAGAAGCACGTAACTTTTCTCTCCAATAATTTTGTTCACATCCATGAACAACTTGTCTTAGTCTAAGCTTGGAGGAATTCGAAAGAAAAGCAAGAGAGCTATGAATTTTAGACCCTGGGAACATTCTCTTCATATCCCTGAAAAGTAACCTCCTATAATCACCTCTTCCAGAAGAAGACCGCAAACCTAGTTCACCCTGACAAGGTAAGCTAGGATAGTCCTAAGGCACTCTTAGAACCTTTCTGGCAACGCAATTGTGAAACTTATCCCATTCCTTCCAACAAAACTCACGGTGCCAAAACTCACTTCCCCAATCCATAGATTAAAAGGCTGAGCCCGATATTAACTGCATAGCAATCTTTGGCGCAATGCCTCTCCTTATTCCCATACCTAACACCATATTTAGATTCTGTCTAGCCTTCATTATCGTATCTTCGCACATGAGTTTCCAAGACAAAACACTTTCAAAAATCGCCCCCAATTACTTATAAGAATTTTGCCGTTGCAACGCGTGCTCCAAACAAAAACCACACAAAGCCCTCCTCCCCTTCTTTATCTCTCTTCTGTTTAAAAACAACAACCTTAGATTTATCTTCATTAATTCCCCATTGTTAGAGCGTGCCCACTCTCCACACAGATCTAATTGTCTCTGTAAATTAGCCTCAGAGTTCGCTCATAAACAATATCATCAATATAACAATAAGCAGGAGATATGTAAAGGGGAAACCAATCCATTCCGAAGGGGGAGCTAGCAGAGGTACGGGGAACAACACCAGATTTTTCTCCTTCATGAGCTGATTGCTAATCATAAAGGTCCAGTTTTTTCTGCTTTTTTGGATGTCTCAAAGGCTTTTGACTCGGTTGAGAGAGACTTGTTGTGGGTGAAGATGGAAAGGATAGGTGTACCTCCTTTTTTCTTGAATGCTTTGAAAGGGTTGTACGGTGGATATTCATAACGGAGTCTCGGAGTGGTTTGATGCAGGAAGAGGGGTCAGACAGGGTTGTCCTCCTTCTCCTTTACTTTATTGCATCTATACGGCTGTTTAGCTGATATGTTAAGGGATTCTAACACAGGAAATTCAGTAGGAGGACTGGGTTGCTCCATAGGTAAAATATTATTATTTGTCACCAATCAGGTAGTCTATTTCATAGCATAGTTGCGTAAAGTTTATCAACGACAGAAAACAAGGTAAACGGCCTAAAATGAGAGGCCTTTGTCCTATCTCCCTTACTCTTATAGATAGGCTTGATAATGCCCCTGGTCTGTTCCAGAGGTTTCACCCCAGTAACCCAACATCTATTAAAAAACAGAAAAGTAAACAGCAGTCTGCATTCTTACTCTCACGAAGAAGAGACAAAAGAATTTTCCCCGGAATTCCATCAGGCCCAACCGCCTGATTAGGTCTTAAAGATTTTTCTGCCTTCTTTATTTCCTCCTCCGTCAAGAACTCTTTGTTCAAGATATCATATTCTCAGTGGTAACATGATTACACATAGATGTATTGCCATACTTATGGAGAAGAGGGGTAGGTAAAGTTGCAGGTCTATTCAGTACTCTATTCAACTGCTTATAGTGCTGCTTTGCAAAGACTTCCGCTGCTGCCTTGCCCGTTACTATCTGGCTGTGGTCGTCAAAAAATTGAAGGATGTCGTCAGAATAACCATTTCTGAAGCTCATTAGGCAATGAAGGGAAGGAATGTATACAATACCTTTTCCAATCAAACTTTGTGAGTGTGTGTGTGTGTGTGTGCGTGCGCGCGCGCGTACGTGTATGTGTGTGCGTGTGTGTGTTTGTGTGTGTGTGTCTGTGTGTGTGTGTGTGTTGGTGTGTGTGTTGGTGTGTTGGTGTGTTAGTGTGTTGGTGTGTTGGTATGTTGGTATGTTGGTGCGTTGGTGTGTGTGTGTGTGTGTGTTGGTGTGTGTGTGTGTGTGTGTGTTGGTGTGTGTGTGTGTTGGTGTGTGTGTGT
>WBZZ01002816.1:115000-130000 GCA_019918135.1 Paulinella micropora
TCATGATAAACATCAAAGTAGGTTGTCTTCTTTGTTCCGGTGGCCTTCTGGACGGTTTTTACTTAATTGAAGTTTATTAATACGTACGCAATGTGTGACTTTGTACACAACTCTTCAAGAGGCCTCAAGTAGGCAGATACAACGAACTCACTGTTAAAATCCCCTTCTGTAATGCCCCCAACGATAGCTCGTAAAAAGTCGGTAATACAACCAAACACAGTCCTCAAGAATGAGAATGATGTCTCGTTGTATTAGCTCAGTGAAGCCAAAAAGGAAAACGGCAACAGACCAGGAATAAAATGGCATCAGGTCCAATCCGGACAAATAATACTGAAAAACAAGCTGGTGCACCTGTCACCAGGAAAATGTACTTTTTACCGGCTATCCGGGGGGTGATGCCTACAGTACCCCCTCCCGATTTTATGACGGAAATAGCATTTTCGTCATACACCTTTTGATTTCTTTCTGCAAATATTGCTGTTGACATTCAAGACAACAACAAAAATTAGTTTTTCATTTTTGTGTCAGATTTTCATTTTTGTGACAGTTTTTCATTTTTGTGACAAAAATTCAAATTTTCAAATTTAACTGTAACATTTCGCGAAAATTTACGATATTTTGCGGACGAATATAGCAGTTAATTTGAAAAATTCAAATTTTCACCCAAAATCAAAATTCCAACCAAAACTGAAATTCCAACCAAAACAGAAAAATCAATTTTTGTTGTTATCTTGAATGTCAACAGCAATAGTATGCGCTATGGAGTCATGCCACACAGCGCATCGACCCACTGATAGACGCTAAAAGACGATAAATATATCCTCATACGGCACGTCAAAGCGGATTTTCTAGCCTTTCTTGTAAATTTTGAACTCCTTCCCCTCAAATTTTTTTTTTCTGCAGTATGTCAAGAACAAACGTACTATTAATAAAAAATACAAGCAACGTGGTGCTGTAGTACGATTCCCCCTTTGATCTCCTTCTTCTTCTTATCATTATCATTATTATTATTATTATTCACAGGGAGATCGTAAGTACATTGTCTTTTTTAATGACATACCCTTGTATAAGGCGGATATCCTATGATATAGTATTAGGGGGCCAGTCCTAATAGCTATATCCGAAGTCGAGGTGTATGTGCCCGACCCTGCGATATACCGACACAAGTAGAGATTGACCGTGCTCAGGTACGACAGTATATAATCTATCGTAAAAAATAATTTAATGAAAGTTTCAGAGAACATTTCATTTTCGAGAACATCATCCCAGGACTTGGAAAGGGTCATACCCGGGAACACCATCGCTCAATACACTAGCGATCCCCGTATACGGTGTAGTATCATCGTCGATCGACCTTTCGCACTCGTATGTTGCGATCGAATGCCAAGTTATATCACTGAGTCTTTTTAATATTCATATTGATAACTGATGATGCATGATCAAATCATGATACGCCGTGGGCAATCAATCAGTTTATTTGAGACGCATAAAGAAAAATAGTTTCTTTGTCACTGCCTTCGTCGTCTGGCGCGGATTTCTTTGCCTGGTGGAGGACCACCAACAAAAGTCAGATCGAACTTTGACTGTTCGAGAATGTCCCAGATCTTATTAGGGATTCCGCCCAACGATAATTCAAAAGGGACATCAATCACTCCTCTTGGCAGTGTCTGAATGGTCCACGCAGTGTAATCCTTGTCTCTGGGAGTAATTGTATCATCCCATGTCTCGAGACTTTTTGCGTCTTTATATACTGGCAGATAATGTCTTGCCTTTGGAACCTCAACCGGGTCCATACTTCTCCAGAACTGGAGTATCGGTTGTACTATCTTTGCGGCTGATGATATTTTGAGTGTCCGTGTGACACGCATCTGTCGTGGGACCGCCACGACCCGCATCAAGTATAAGTCTGAGAGAGTGTCATCAGCGACATGTTGTTCCGCTGGTCTCATCAGATAGAAAACATTTTTCACCCATGCGATGGTTGCTATCGCATCGCCTTCCTTCCATCGCTCATGGACAATCTCAACGTTGCCCGCGTTTGGGTCAGTGTCCGTCCCCTCCTCCTCCTGGTGGACGTCCTTTGATCTCATCGACCTCATCGCCTTCCTCGGTTGGTCGTTGATAAGATCATTCCGCGCTCTCCTTAGCTGCGCCTCTGTGATCTTCTCCTTCTTTCCGCTATGCTCTCGCGGAGACTTGGACTGAGTCCCCACCGCGCTTATGCGGTCAGTCTTCTCCTTGCTGTCCACCTCACTCTCCTCCTTCTCAGCTATCGGTGCCCGATAAGCATCGTCTTGGTCTATGCCAGCCTCCTTGTGGATGGGCGGCACCTCTTTGAAATCATCCTTCATCCGTTTTAACGCCTCCTCAACGGATTCATCTTCCAGTAAGAAGGGATCATACTTAATCAGCCTTCTTACATTCACAATTTGCACCTTCCCTCTACCCCTGATCTTGTAATTCAGAGGTCCCGTCTGTTCCATAATCTGATAAGGTCCTTTCCAGTGAGTGAACAGCTTAGAGCTGACTCCCTTCGGGACTTGAGGATGGTACAATAGTACAATATCCCCGACCTGGAACTTGATCTGATCCAAGTGCGCTTGTCGCACCCCTTCAGCATCAGTCTTTCAGCGCTCCGCCTCTCTATGCGCCCTGACTATTTGTTCCGCCTCCATCTTCACTCTAAGTCTCATCCCAAACAACTCATCCGCATCCGCCCAAGTGTCTTTTGGGTGAAGGAGCGAAGTCGGGATATCAGGCTCACGCCCATATACTAACTGATATGGCGAGATTGAGCTCTTCGAGCCTCCTAACGCCGTAGAGGGTAGACAGTTCATTGCAAACGCAAATGATGGTGCTGCCTCGACCCATGCTCTTTGATTCTCCTTCTTCGTGCAATACATCTTTAGCGAGGCTTTGAGGGGTCTGTGTACCCGCTCGATTTTCCCATTTGCTCGCGGGTTATAGGCAGTAACATATTGCCATTTCATCCCGTAATACTTAGATAGTTTGTCGATGACCTCGTTATTAAAGTCCGAGCCTCGATCAGAACATATCTTTCTTGGTACTCCGATCTGTGAGATGATCCTATCGATCAGCGCCTCGGCCGTCGTCTTGCCGGTAACGTCGTTGACAGGGATGATCCACACATAGTTGGTGGCTCTGTCAATAGCCGTAAGGAGGTATTTGTAACCATCCTTCGATTCTGGGAAAGGTCCCACATGATCAATGTGTATAAACTCAAACATCCCGCATGAAGAGGAAATTCGCCAATCAGGCCGAAATTTGCCTTCAGTGGTGTTTTGTTTATCTTGCACGGGATGCATGCATCCACCGCCTGATCTATCTCCTCCTTCATCTTCTTCCACCAGAATCGCCTCGCTACGAACATGTGAGTTCGTTGTCGACCCGGATGCGCCAAAAGTGGGCAATTGTGGGCTGCGACAAATATAAATCGTCTCAGACTCTCCGGTACCCAAAGGGTCCATTTGTCCGGCTGTGACGCATAGCGACCGTGAAGGCCCTTGTACCACAGTAGACCATCTCTCCATCCCATCTCCTTCATCTGATCTTTGATCGCTTTCGTCATCCGTAGCTCATCCGGGTTCTGATATAACTGTATCAGTTCTTTAAACTCCGGATCTTGAGCCTGTTGTTGCCTCCATGCGGTAGGCGAGGCTATATGGATAGTACCATCTTCTAGCCGTACCCCGATTCTTTCCGGGTCATCGTCTAGGTCACTTCTCCGCTCTTGAGGAGGCTCCGCATAAACTTCCTGCGTCTCCTCTTCCTCTCTTATGTTCGCCTTCGCATTCTCATATACCTCATAGGACCACTCAGCGTCCTCCTGGGTATGTAGCTCACAACATATCCCGTGATCCGGGCCTTGTGGACTGTACCGTAGACCTGTGCGGTCATATCGGACTCCACTCGCCATCTCCATCGCCTCAATGTGGCTGACCTCATACACCTTGTCAGTGGACAAGTCTTCCATCTCCACCGTGGACACCAACGCCGATACTTCTGAGTTAAACTCTAGCCTAGAGAGGCTATCAGCGACCACATTTCGCTTTCCCGGTAGATGGACCATTGTAAAATCGAAACAAGACAAGAACGCTTGCCACCGCGCCAGCCGTCCCGTCTGTTCATGATTCATCAACCATAACAGGTTATGATGATCAGTTCTGACAGTAAATTGAGGTCCTCCCCACAAATACTCTCTGAGCCTCTTGAGGGCCCATACTACCGCCAACGCCTCTCTTTGCCTTGTGCAATAGTTTCTCTCCGCCGCACACAACTTCCTACTAATAAACATGATTGGGCGTAATTTCTTCTCCTCATCCTCTTGTTGTAATACAGCCCCAATCGCAAACTTAGATGCGTCTGTATCGACTACGAATTGTTTCGTAAAGTCGGGCATCGTTAACACCAGTCCTCCGTCTTTCGGGTCTTTGTAAATGAGATCTTTGAGCGCATGAAACGCTTGCAAAGCCTCTTCGTCCCACTTCTCAAAGTCTCCAAAATCTATCATTTTCTCCACTTTAGCCCGTGTTGCACCCCAATCGGGTATAAACTGGCTATAGTATTGCGCCATCGCAAGGAATGAGTGCAATTCAGTGCGGTTCTTCGGTATCGGTCGATTCATAATCTCCTCCCTCTTTTCTTTGGATATCGAGACTCGATTATGGGAGATCTCGTACCCTAAGTATGTCACACTCGTCTTGGCAAGTTGACACTTCTTTAGATTGCACTTCAGGCCAAAAGCTCCGATGCGCCTGAATATATCGGACAAATGATCGATATGCTCCTCCATTGTGTTAGAGTATACGATAATGTCATCGATATAGCAAAATGCATATTCTCCCGCCTTCTGTCCCCGCCTTCTCATAAAGCCACCGTCAGACAAATCATCGTACTGACTGCTCAACATCTTCTGCATCGCCTTCTGGAAAAGTCCTGGGGCTTGCTTGAGGCCCATCGGAAGCACTTTCCATTGGTATATTTCCATACCCACCACAAACGCCGTCAGCCATCTGGACTTTTCCTCCAGTGGTATCTGCCAGAAGCCATTCTTAAGGTCAATGACCGAATAGAATTTTGCATTCCGCAGTACTCTCGTTCCTTCTTCTAATGTCGGGAGAGGATTTCTCTCTTCCTCCAGCACCTTGTTAACACGAGCATAGTTAACTGTCAGGCGCCATTCTCCTCCTGGCTTCGGCACTATTCTCGGTTGTGAGACTATTGAGGATGTTGATCTCTCAATAAAGTCCTCATTGAGCAGCTGTCTTGCTAGCTCCTCCGCTATCTTCGCCTCATGTATACTCAAATTCGCCCTTCGTGGTGCCGGTGACGGCTCCGCACCCGGTATTTTGTAAACAACCGCAGTGAAATCTTCAGGCTTGACACCACCTGCATGTGGAGGGTCAAAAATTTCCTTGTTCGCCTCTAATTTGGCTTTTAAAAGCTCCTTTTCCTTCTCCGTGCCTACTCCTTCTTCCAATATTTTCCGCGCCGCCTCTTGAAAATCTTCATCAGACATCTGCTTATGCTGCTTGAGGGGTTCTCTGTCCTCCTCCAAGCCTAAGTCCTCTTCCGAGACATCATCTAGGCCCGTCTTTTCATACGTGACCGTGTCCGGCTCATCATCTTTACCGAGCTCCACCAGCATGTCAATGAGTCTCGCGTATTGCAAAGGAGCTTTACGGGTGTAAAAACCATCAAAGCATGTGAATGCTTGCGGTATCAATTTCAACTTGTCGAGGTCTCTGAGCTTCCGCTTGTATGCACTGCTCTGCTCACGAGTTCCCATACGACAAGCCACCACTAGCTGTTGCTTGCGAGAGGGTACCGGTATAGGATGATCAATAAGCCGGTCCCTTATTTCCTGCGCCCATATCGCCTTCTCATTATATGGCAGGATAATAGTATACGGCTTATTATTTTCGAATAAAGTCCGTAAGCATTTCTTCACTTCAGACAGTGAACGCGGCCACGTGGGCTCGTCACCCCAGAAATCAGTAATAAAACTTTTAATAGTTTCTGGTGGAGTATCCGGGATTCGCCCCGTTCTCCTTGGTACAAACGCCTCCCTTTTTTCTTCTCCTACTTTCGCATGGAAACAGTATCCGTTAGTAATATGGACATCTGTTCCCACTCCTTCCGCGAATCTCGCCAACGACGGGCTTCTTTGTGCGACACATATAATCTCCTCCTTTCGCTTCTCGATTAAGTCATCAATAGACTTTTTGTCCCAATGGCATGTCGGAACTGTGACAGTGCACACTTGGGATTCCCAATTGTCGGTCCAGGACAGTTCATCCGGTCTTACGACATGGGGGTGAACGTACACCTCAAGTGCCTCATGTGCGATGGCAATCTTTTTGTGATCCGTCGCTAGACTCAGCTCATAAGCCTCATAAGAGTCAGTAGCGTTGAAGGGATCAATATCGTTCTCTTCTCCTCTTTTTACTCCATATATCACTCGCCGTGCGGCGCAATCAATCACAGCCCCCATCGTAGCCAATTGGTCATACGATAGTATTATTGACCCGTGGTAACCGGGGACGACATAGAGGTCCATACGGTATACTCGTGCGGATTTCAATTTAAAGGTCAGTGTGATGATTCCCGTGATATCCGTCCGGCTGCTCATTCCTTTGAGAGTGCCCGTTGAATTTTTCATATTTCCGTCCACCCAGTCCCGGTATCGATTAAAAAACTTCCTGCCGACAATATTAATATTCGCCATCGTATCATTACCAACTTTTAATATTGTCTTCAATGTTTCACAATAAAGTTCCGTATAACACAGAGCATCGGGCCTGTGTATATTGGCTGCGAGAACAAGAACTTTACGTTCCAAATTTTGGAGTCTTGTCTCTAAGTTTTTCAACTCCTCCTTCTTCTCCTCCTGCTTCACCTCATTAACATTTTTATTATTCTGCGGTACTGGTGCGTTTACTATTTGAGCGACATTGTCTTGTGGTACTTGAGTAGACACATTGTCTTTTTGCTCGCCACCCGCTCGCGACCGTAGACATTGAGTCTGTTCGTGGTTGTTTGCTTGGCCGAGGCGATACGTCTGCCATTGGCCTCCTCGCCTCCATCGCAAGTCTCGCCTTCCTATTTGCATCAGTTATCATTGGTAACCGTGCTGTATGAACGGGTATGAGACTACCTTGGGGCTGCAGTCTCTGTGTACCCACATCTTTGTTTTCACATAGAGGAAGCGTTGGCCCAGTCTGCACAACAGCATTAGAAAGCACTGTGACTTTAGGGTTAAACTTCACAGTCTTCTCCTTCCTCTGTTCTTCCCCCTCCAGTCATTCCACCACCTCGAAACGATTACCTTGAGTAGTGTCCGGGTAGGATGACGTATCGGTCCCGAGGCAGTGTTGCAGGCCTGAGCTCGACCGAAATTTGGGTTGGAGCTTGCCCACGAGCCTCCTCCTCCTCTGGGTGGGGGGGCTGGAGCTCGAACAGCTCTCCCTCCATAAGGGGTATATCCCCGACCTCCTCCTCTTCCTCTCTGAGGGGTTCCCTGCCACCTCGAGGCTCCTCTCCATGTTCCTCGTCCTCGTCCTCCTCCTCCTCCTCCTCGTCCTCCTGCTCCTGCTCCTCCTTCTCGTCCTCTTTGAGAGGCCTTTAAGTTCTTTTGTCTCTCCCTTTCCTCCTTCTTCTCCTTCATCCTCTTCATGTAGGTAATGATTGCCTCTCGTAACTCCTCATCATCACACATATTGGCATACCAACCTTCGTTCACAGCGGCAATCTGAAGCATATTGAAAAGGCCCGGTTCCTTGCCTTCCATCCTGCTCAGAAAATTTGCCCTTGCTGTTGGGTTCTGCCTATCATGATTGAAAGAGCAGTCTCTGTTCTCCATCTGTGCCTTACGCTGCAAGCCCGCGAACCACCTCCAACATGCGGTCTTCAGGTCTGGCTCTCTCTGTCTCTTCCAACCGGCAACTCTGTTTGTGTACGTGGCTTGTGCGCCAACAGGTACACCGCCTGCCCTGTGCCGTATGTGCCTCCGTGAGCGAGTCCATGTTTGAGCATGCACTCATCACTTCTTGAAACAGTGCTGATGGAGCAACGCTTTGAACCGTATTTTCGAACACGTGTGTCTCGAGGAAGTTCTTGGACTTCACTGAGCTAAACGTCGAGCATTGTTGTATGAGCTGAGTAAGCTTACTCGGGTTAACTGTGTGTAACGCCGAAAAGAAATAGAGGATGATCGACTTGCGGTCATAGAATAGCACATAGGAGGAAACTACCTCCGTAAGGGTCGCCGCCAAGCCAACAGCACTCCTCAAACTCATCGCCACTGTCTCAAAGATTTCAAATCCTATGAGAGTACCAGTGCAGAGATGCTGGTATCCATGAGATTGAAAATATGAAATGAGTGTGGCCACCGCCAGTTCACACTGAGCGTCTAGGCCTGTTGCATTGTTTCTCTTAATCTCCTCCTTCTTTCTCAAAAACTTGTACTGTGTCAGATCAAATCCCTCCGAGACTAGAGATTGGTCAAAAACAGTAACAAGGGCCTCGTATTCCTGCGTTTTGTCGCAAGGAAAAGCCTTCATGCAGGCATTGATCTCTTTGAGCTTGCTCAAAAGCGAAGCATCAGAGTCTTTGTCTGAGCTCGTCTTGGCATATAGCATGAGACTTGCCACTCCTCCTTTCTTCCCCTTGAAGGCATTTATGATGTTCTGTCTGTCCTTCTTCTCCGTGTTTGTGACCACCACCGTAGTTGAGCCCGAGGGTGCAGGGGCTGGTGGGGCAGGAGCTGGTGGGGTCAAATATGTCGGAGGGTGTGTCTTTGCACCACTCACTTTTGCTTTCATTCTTTCCAGTCTCATCGTCTTCTCGAACTCCTCATTCTCTTTCGCCTTCTTCTTCTCAGATATCACCAGCTTTTGAGCATGAGTGATAAAGGCCACCAATTCAGAAGCAGATCTGAGAAAATTATATTTCTCCACATATTGGTCAACACCTGCTTTGTTGGCGACCGGTGGTGCGTTACTAAGTGATTTAAGGACAGAGTGATCCTTGGTAGGAATCCATCTCTTCCATGCCTCCTTGTGCAGTAACGCACCCATCAACAGTCTGATCTTGGTCAGAACTCTGTCGGTCTTCTCTAACTCATCAATCACAGGATGAGTTTCTCCTGCTGCCTTAATGCTTTTTTCCATCTCTGCCTTCCCCTCCTCCAAGGCCTTTATTTCCATTGTAAAAAAATGAAATATGCCACTCGAGTTTTTCGAACCCAGATTGGTCTTCATTTTTGTTACATCGACTGCCTCCTGACCAGTCGCGAGGAATCTGGCCGTTGCTCTTGGGTTTGTGTACTGGAGGTAACCCTCACATCGTGGGCCGTATGTACGTTCCCAAATCAGGGTTTGAGTGTACACCCCAAAGATAGCATCGAGTAATTCAAGGTGGGTGTGTGTGTCCCCAAACTTGATATGCTGTATCTTCTTTCTCTCTTCTGGATCAGAGACCAGTTTGCCGAGGAGCTGTGCTGTGTTTGATAATTGGATATAGACATCCTTTTTAGCACGACTTTTCTCTCTTCTTTGATCCTGAGGGATCCACACATAGGTATCCTTCTCTCCCCCATCTTGTTATCAAACTCTTCTTTAGTGAGGTCATAGTGGTCTTGCACCCACTGTTGTTCCTCCACTGTGATCTCCTCTCCATCACTATGAATCAAGTCGATCATTTTTCGTCCTCCTCCTCCCGTGTAGGCAGGTGGTAAGGGATTACCATATGCTCCTCCTCCTCCCGTCTCTTCCTGTTCAAATCCTCCATCTTCGTCTCCTCCATATCTTCCTTCATCATCCCAGCCCTCTTCTACTCCTCCTCCTACTCCTTCATCTCCTCCTCCTCCTTCATTCAATCCTCCTCCTCCTCCTTCATTCAATCCTCTTCCTCCTCCTCCTCCTGCTTCTTCTTCTTCTCTTCTTTGATCTGCCTCCGAGAATTCACTCACTTCGGCGGTCTCTGTCGACATGATGTCGTAGTAGTGATCAACAGGAGGACAGTGTCAGCTCCTATGTTTGGTTTTTGTTCGTTTGTGTTCTGTTCCTCCTTCAGTCGATTGACTAGTGAAGAGAGAAACTAATAGAGAGGGTAGGATAAGATTTCCTGTCCTCTATGAAACACTGTTTGTATGTTTGTTTTTGTTTGAGAAAAATAGTCTTTGAGACTTTCTCCGATTTCTTGTTCTCCTTACTCAGATTACTTTCTCCTCCTTCTTTTCTATATTGTATCTAGTATGAAGCACTTGGACCTACACACAGATAGTAATAGAGAAGCTAGAAAAGCTCTCCTTGAGAAGTCGACAGTCGGTCGGATAGGTTCTCAGACCTACCTTTAGAAAACGATCAGAGATTTGCAAAAATACTCTGACGTATGTGTGAGATAATGCAGATAAATACACAAACTAGAAGGGTAGAGTGTTGTGCTCCTGTCCCTATGCTTGTTTGTGTTTTGTGTGTGTTCCTTCACTCTTCTGTCCACCTCCTTCTTCTTGGTCTCTGTGTGAGAACAGCAAGAACGACAGAGAGTTTGTATCTGATGTCTCCTTGTGAGCACACAGATACTGATTGGGCTAGAGGGTACGAGACACCTGCTTGAGACCAATCATCAAATTATTTGTTTTGTGAAAGAGTTATGAGGGAGCTGTGTTGGAGTATTTGTTTTCGTCTGACGTCCCCGTGTGAGACAGGTCAGTGAAAATTCACTCTGTTGCTTGTGTGGCAAAGCAGAAAGAAATCACCCTAGTGATGTGGACTCCAAATGTAATGCCCCCAACGATAGCTCGTAAAAAGTCGGTAATACAACCAAACACAGTCATCAAGAATGAGAATGATGTCTCGTTGTATTAGCTCAGTGAAGCCAAAAAGGAAAACGGCAACAGACCAGGAATAAAATGGCATCAGGTCCAATCCGGACAAATAATACTGAAAAACAAGCTGGTGCACCTGTCACCAGGAAAAGGTATTTTTACCTGCTATCCGGGGGGTGATGCCTACACTTCCCCCCCCTCCCACAGTTCACATACCTTAGTTAAAAGATGTATTAATATTAATACTGTTCCCTGCAAAAACTACCACAAGTAAGGCACTGATATGGGGGAAAAGGTAATCGTATTAATAAAAAGCTGGTGCTACCAGTACCAGAACAAGTACTAAAAGGGCTGCATCATGTTAATAACTAATATTGTAATCATACTACTCATACTAACTACTACTACTAATGGATATTAATAAGTAAAGTGATAATGGACAAATAACTAATATTGTAATCATACTACTCATAGTAACTACTACTACTAATGGATATTAATAAGTAAAGTGATAATGGACAGTACTGACGAGAAGGGTCTAATTACATTTGTCCGACTACAATGTCCTCAGCTCTAGCTCCAAGCGTTCCGAGCCGGCCTCCAAGAGACCTCCTTTATTGACGCGAAGCACAAAAGTGACAAAGAAGTGATTGTGGTCCAAAAAAGTCCCAACTAGACATATGACCGTTCACGTGATATAAAAGGTTGTACTTGCCGTCAAGTTCATAAAAGAAATTTCGGGGAAATGCCTATTTGCTATCCAAAGTATGATGTCCTACCTATCATTAAACTACTTTAATAGCTATCCTTTTTACAGTATTAATACGTTGTAATATCTAACGCTCCCCCTTAGTTTTATGATTGGTCTTATCTTGGGTGTCAATGGGGTAGATATGTACCATGACTTATATATGCGTTTATTATATGAAAACCGACAAGTTCGGGTATGATGGGAATGTAAGGGACGACAAATATGCGTAGGGGATATGGTCTCTCTCTTAGTACACTATGTAGTGCATGAATATATTGGTTTTGGGAAATAGGAGTAAGAGGCATATGACTTACGCAAAAATGAAGTCGAAGGATTTATGAAATTCTTATGTATGTGGAATACAAGAGGTATATACATCCTGGATATGCATGGATGCGCGTGGAAATTGATGTGGTTCGTCAATTAACCAGAGAATACGAGTTGCATGACAGGAAACTAGTCAGAATCGTAGTCTCCATCGTACCATGTTTGGTTCTGAGGCCGCCCGGGCTCACGCACACTTGGAGGCCCATAGCCATGGCAACTCTCCCTGAATGTGTGCTTTCGACAGCAAGTTTGCACTATGACATATTTTCCATATGTTTCTAGTTTTCCCCCGTGGATCGACTTACAAGGCAAGTGTCTCAGTATCTCATCGCTGACTTGAACGCAGGGGCTGAGGTAGAGATGCTCCAAAACACGCAAGCGTTGGAGCCCAGCCAGTGCAATCCCGTTGATGGCCCTACAGCCGTTAAGGGACAGACTTCGCAAGGTAAGTGGAAGTGTAGCAAGCCCAGGCCCGCGGATTTCCTCGCAGCTTTCCAGTTGCAGCACCTCCAGGGAAGGCAAACCGGCCAAGTGCGCCAAACCGGCGTCCCCGATGGCGATACAATCCGTGAGATCGAGGTTGCGAAGGTTGGACAGATGCACCAGGTGAGCCAAGTCGTCATCGAAGATGTCGCACTCCGACAGGGAAAGTTTTTCCAGAGCTTTAAAGCCAGACAGATAAGCCAGCTTCACGTCTCCGCAGCTACTAAGGTCAAGACTGCGCAAGGTATGCGGGAGTGACGCAAGCCCAGGGCCGCGGACTTTGCATTTTCCCAGCTGCAGCTTCTCCAGCATGTGCAAACCGGCCAAGTGGGCCAAGCCGGGGTCCCCGATGGCGTGGCATTGAGAGAGATCGAGGTCACGAAGGTTGGACCACTGGGCCAGGTGAACCAAGCCGTCATCGGATATGTCCGATCCCCACAGGGAAAGCTTTTCTAGCTTCTGCACTACCTGAGCTCTGGATAGGTGAGCAAGGACCGAGTTGGTGAACTTGAGATTGCTCCAAGTAAGATACTGGAGCCCACGCAAGTGACACAGGTGGGCCAGCCCCACTTCGCTCACTGCGGAACAGTTCCCGAGGCCAAGGGTTACCAGATGCTGCAGACCGATCAAATGTGCCATGGCCTCGTCATCAAACCCTCTCATGTCAACGTGTTCAAGGTTCTGAAAGCGAGATAGCTGAGCCAAACCTGCTGTGGAAAACCTGGCAGCCCTCGATGTGAAGGCGAGGAGTCGCAGCCCACCAAGCTCAGCAAGATGGATCAACCCTTCGCTGTCGACGTTTTCTGAGTCGAGTGTCAGATGCGTGAGTGATTGGAGCCCACCGAGGTGGCGGAGGCCTTGGTTAGTGATGCCGTCCGAAAGCAGCTTCAGCTCGGTGAGGCAACGGAGGCCCCTCAGATGCTGCAGACTGTCATCTTTGATCTCCTGCCATTCGAGGTCCAGATGCTGCAGCTCGGAAGCCTGCGCACTCAACGCATCCAGGAACCAATCGATCTGGCATAAGGTGTGCATTTGAGTGTGTCTCAGCTTGAGGTACTTGAGCCCGCTTAGTTTGACTATTTGCTCGAGCCCAGCGCGGATGGTTTTTTGAGAAGCATCCCAAGGATCCAGGGTGAGGCGCTCCAGAGCTGGCAAGCCCCTGAGATGACGTAAACCATCGCCCTACATGCATGCATACATACGAGCAGCCATACATAATTACCAGCACGCATACATACATACAAGCATGTATACATACAAGCATGCATACATACAAGCATGCATTCATATATGCAAGCATGGATACATACATACACGCATGCAGACATACAAGCATGCATACGTATAAGAATGCTTGCATACATAGATACATACATGCATGCATAAATGCATGCATACATACATGCATATATACGTATACATACATACATAATACATATATACGTATGCATACACACATACACGTGGATATATATATTACTCACGTACAAACAAAATATATTCATTTTCACATTCATGTATGCATGCATACATACAATTTTATATACGTGCACATACATACATACATACATAAGCATGCATACATACTTACAGATTCAATGACGACATAAATACATAAATGCAATCACATATGCACAATTATGTACATACATACATACATACATATAAGTACGTACATACATACATGCATGCATACACATACATGCATACATACATACATGCATACATGTTAACCTCGCCATAGGGGCTGCTGATCTGAAGGCTGTTCAGAGCAAGTAAGTTGGCAAGTGGCGCCACATCGTCTTCGTCCCGCCACTTGAGGGACAGCTGCTGGACCTTCGCCCACTCCTGCCACCAGGCGGTAGGGACCTGGGAACATACATAAGTTTGTGTAATTGTGAGTGCTAATGTAAAAGGCATGTATTCATGTATGTATGTATGAATGTGTGCATTTATGTGCGTACTTATGCATGTATGTTTGAGCACAGTGAGGACGTTTGGATTTCGAGTCTCACACACGCTGGCAAAAACGCTGAGACTTCAAGCAAGATCTTCACTTGCATATGGTACTCATATCACATGTATGAATAGAAATGCATACATGTGTGATATAGACATGCACATATGTGAGCGACATATATGCAAGGATATCTACACGAGATTGCTGCATGCATGCATGTATGTAAGTGCATGCTTGCAAACTGCACAGCTAGTCTCCGTCCAAACCTCTCTCTCTCTCGCTCTCTCTCTCTCTCCTGCAGACCTGGCCCGAAAGCTTGCGGAGGTCAAGCTGAATAGGTCCTTGCAACCAGGAGCTCATCTGCGTGAGACAACAATAAAAGAAATGGTGATGAAGAAGAAGAAGAAGAAGAAGAAGGAGAAGGAGAAGGAGAAGAAGAAGAAGAAGAAGAAGAAGAAGACGAGAGAGAGAGAGAGAGAGAGAGAGAGAGAGAGAGACACGGAGAAAGTTATAGACAGATATTGTGTAGATGGATAGATATATCGAGGCGCGTTAGGGTGGGAGGTCAAGCGCTTGGTGTTCTGTGTGGTATATGTGCCTGCAGGAAGCTTAGTGGTCCGACACACTCAC
>WBZZ01002816.1:135000-137500 GCA_019918135.1 Paulinella micropora
TTGTTCAGTTTCCTGGTTGTTCTTGTTGTTGCTCCTGCTTTTCTCGTGAAGACAGTGTCCTGTGGTCTTGTGGCTCCATGTTGTTTGTTGTTAGCAAGAAATGAAGAGAAAGGAAAGAAAGACGAAAGAAAGGCAGAAGAAAGAAACGAGGAAGAAAAACAGGACAACGGGAAGGCGTACAGGCAAATTTTCCATCTTTATTTAGAAGCCACGGCGATTACGGTGGAGACCCAGGCAGTGCCGAACAGCCTGGAGACGAGCACGGGGCAAGAAGAGGCCAAGCAAGTCCCAGTGGGCTGGAAACAAGGCAGAAGATGTCTCAACTACAAGTGGGCGGCAGCAGCCGTGGCGGTAAACTCCTCTCTCTCTCTCTCTCTCTCTCTCTCTCTCTCTCTCTCTCTCTCTCTCTCTTCTCTCTTTGTCCGGTAGCTTTGAATGCTCCACTCGTATGCTTTTGAGAGGTCTACATACAGTGCTAGTACTAGCTCGTCCTTGTCTTTTCGTTTTTGTATTTGGTTTATTATAGTTTGGATTGTCATGCTTGTGCTTGAATTAAGTCGGAAAGCGTATTGTGTATGTGATATTATGTTATGTTTAGTTAAGTGATCCGTTTGTTTATCATTATTGTGTCGAATACTTTAGCTATTATTGGTAGTAGTGATATTGGCCTGTCATTGGCTGCATGCTTGTGTCGCTGGCTTTGTGTAGTTCAGTACTATTACTTTCGTTATTTATTTTCATTTATTGCTTTGTTGAGGTCGGAGTATGGGTGTGAGGAAAGCATGCATCTTTTATAAGTGTTGGTTTTATTTTATATATGTCTTCTGCTTTATCTCTGTTTATGTTTTTACGTGTTTTTACTTACGATGTCTAAGTGTTGGTTTTATTTTATATATGTCTTCTGCTTTATCTCTTCTCTCTCTTCTCTCTCTCTCTCTCTCTCTCTCTCTCTCTCTCTCTCTCTCTCTCTTACTCCTCTCTCTTACTCTCTCTTTCTCTCTCGCTCTCTCTCTCTCGCTCGCTCTCTATCTCTCTCGCTCTCTCTCTCTCTCTTTCTCTCTCTCTCTCTCTCTCTCTCTCTCTTTCTCTCTCTTTCTCTCTCTTTCTCTTTCTCTCTCTCTCCCTCTCTCTCTTTCTCTCTCTCTCCCTCTCTCTCTCTCTCTTCTCTCTCTCGCTCGCTCGCTCGCTCGCTTCTCTCGCTCTCTCTCTCTCTCTCTCTCTCTCTCTCTCTTTTTTTTTCTCCTCCTCCTCATTCCTCTACTCCTCGCTTTTCCTTTCTCCTTCTCATTGTCCTGCCCTTCTCGATGTTTTTTTCTTTCTCCTCCTCCATCTTCTTTTAGGCTGGTCTGCTGCTGATTGTGGCTGTGGGTCTGCTCGTGGCGCGTGGACAAGGCGCCAACACAACAGCCTACATGGCGCCTCAGCCAGCAGACATGGTGCAGGTTGCCAACGGAAATGGGAATGGCAACGGCAACAACGGTAATGGCAATGGCAATAATGGAAATGGAAATGGAAACATCGGGGCTGGACCAGGTGAGGACTCCGACTGGATAAAGAAGATCCCGCTCGGCCTGCGAGATAAGCTGAGCCAACTCAACAACGACAACGCGGAGAAATTCGAGTATTGGGTACGAGGCCATTGGGGCAAGATCCCGGAGGGCACCAAAGCAGATATGCAGGGACTGCCTCCCGCAGCCGCGTGGAAAAAGCAAGGTGAGTTACTTGCTTATTTACTGACTTATCTTCCTTCCTTCTGTACCTTGCTTACTTACGTGCTTACTTCCCACTGCTTTAGGTGACGATGTGGTCAAACATTTGAAGCAGCAGCAGACCGACAGCTTCGGCCCCTTGCTGAACATCCTGGAGGCTCGCAAGAACATCGACGTGCAAGAGTATGACGCGTTCTGGATCACCAACGCGATTCACATGGTGTCTGGCCCGAAAACCATGCAGTTTTTGTCCAAGCATCCCAAGGTGGAGAAACTGGAAGAGCCCTTCTCCGCGCAGAAGTATGTATGCATACATAGATGTATACATGCATGCACACAGACATGCATACATGCATACATGCATACATACATACATGCATACATACATACATACCTACATACATACATAACCTATACAAACAAACATACATACATACACAGGCTAGACACTGCTTGGAGTATGAACTTTCCTGACTCTGCCTCGGGACCGCTTGCGGCACACGCTCTCGGTGCATACATACATACATACATACAAACATGCATATATGCTTACATACATACATACATACATACATACATGCATGCATACATACATACATACATACATACATACATACACACATACACACATATACATACATACATACACACATACGTAGGATACAAGGGCGCGGGCGTGGTCATCGCCAACATTGACGACGGTATGTATGTTATGCATGTTATGTATGTTATGTACGTTATGTATGTTAAGTATGTTATGTATGTTATGTATGTTATGTATCTTAAAAGTA
>WBZZ01002816.1:140000-142500 GCA_019918135.1 Paulinella micropora
TGTATGTATGTATGTATGTATGTATGTATATGTATGTATGTGTGTATGTATGTATGTATGTAAAGGGACCCAACCTTTACACGGTTGGATCACCAGGTGATAACTGTCTAGCCATATCCGTTGGCGCGCATGACAGCAGTGGAACCGTCGCGAGTTTCTCGTCGCGCGGCCCTTCCGTCACCGGTGGCTGCAAAAAGCCAGATTTCTCCGCTGGGGGTGTGGCCATCCGCTCGTCCATTCCTAATTCAGCTTACGCTTCATGGGACGGCACGTCTATGGCTACACCAACCCTGGCTGGCTGCGTTGCCTTGATGTTAGGTACATCACATAACATAGCATGAGTAAGATGATATACATACAGACATACACGTCTATGACCGGCTGCGTTGCCGGCCATTACATGTACATGACATAAGATACTTTACATTGCATTAAATTAGATTGCGTTAGATTATATTACATACATACATACGTGCAGGAGCGCTCCCTGAGGCATCCCGTTACAACACCAACAACTACAACCTGATCTACAACGCCATTAAGTCAACCACAGGCCAGAACGGCGCACACAACAACGACTTTGGCTATGGCAAGCTGCGTTGCAGGGTAATTACTTTCACCTTTCAGTACACCCAGGCATATTTTTGCTCCTTCAACACTCGCTAGCTTTCTTCTCTATACACAAATCAAGTTTTCATGTCTAGGGGTCTATCTTCAGTATCAACTTATTCTCTTTTTGTGCTGCATTAGGCCGCCATCGCAGCTCTGCTTGGGCAATCTACACCTGCGCCTACGTCACCACCCACGGGAGGCTGCACTGCGTCTAACCCCTCCTGGGTAAGTACATACACACGAGCACAAATATGTCCTTGAAGTTAGAGCAGTGAGATGTAAGAAAAAAGGTACATGTTGGGTTGGTCGGCTGTGGTGATGTTGCCTCAATTCTTTTGCTTTGCAATCTTTCTGTGAGCTACCTTGCTCATACTTTTTTAAAAATCACTTTTGTACCTGCGTGCATGCGTACGTACATACACAGGTCGGGGATGGCTGGTGCGACGGCTCGGACTACAATAACGCAGCTTGCAACTGGGACGGTGGCGACTGCTGCGCCAGCACTTGTACCCCGGGCAGGACATACCAGTGCGGTGCTAATGCAGCCTTTAACTGCCTTGCTCCAGGTAGCCACCTACCTACCTAACAACCTTCCTATCTCTCTCTCTCTCTCTCTCTCTCTCTCTCTCTACCACACTCTCTCTCTCTCTCTCTCTCTCTCTCTCTCTCTCTCTCTCTCTCTCTACCACCACTGTGGCGTCAACACAGCCTATAACTTCCTGGTTCCTGGTAGCTAGCTAGCTAGCTACCTCCCTACCTACCTACCTGCCTACCTACCTACCTACCTAACTACCTACCTGTCTGTTTTCAGTGCCGTGTGTGGACTCCCCCGCGGGCTGGTACGATAGTGATGGTCCGACCTACAACTGCGCCTGGTAACTCTCTCTCTCTCTCTCTCTCTCTCTCTCTCTCTCTCGCACCCCTCTCTCCTCTTCCTTTTTTTTGTTGTTGTTGTTGTTGTTGTTGTTGTGCTTGCTCGTGTTGTTATTGTTGTGCTTGTTCGCCTTGTTCTTGTTCTTTTTCCTCCTTCTCTTCATGTGCGCTCTTTTCACTTTCACTGGCGAATCTATCCAACTTTGAGTTTATCTTAATCTGCCTCTAGAAAGGTTGTAGCGTTTCTTAAGCTAACTCTCGAAAGCTTACAGGAAGTTTCACATGGCGTGCTCAGCATTGTCGTATCTGAAATATTGATATAGAAAAATGATATCAAAGTTGACTGGTTTTTACCATTGTGTGCACAGGTACGCCGCGGGCAGTACGCGCTGTACCCAGTACGGCGGGTCCTATGCCAACTTTGGCAAAACTGCCAAGCAAGCTTGCTGCGCGTGCGGAGGCGGGGTGAAGTAGTAAGGCTCATTTCTACACTCACCTGAAATTTTGCGTTTCGGGTGCGAAAGCGCCACCCACGCCAGCAAAAGCTGGCCTGTCCTTAAGCTGAATGCAAACGTTTCGTCGCCCCATATCCTCACAACAACAATCAACAACAACGAAAAGAAGCGTCAGTAATACCATCTACCATCCATTCTGGCTTGAGTATCATCGCCATGGGGAGAAAAAGAAAAGTAAGGCCTATTCTGATTTGGGTTTCGGGTGCGAGAGACTCCGCCACCCCAGACCAGCCAAATCTGACCGGGGATGGCTCTCTCGCTGCCGACCCAAAACCCAAAGTTTTGAGGACTTAAAAGATGGTGTATTACAGTAGTAATAGAATACTAAATAGGCCTCAGAGTTTGGGGTTCGACGCAGCTGATTCGGCTTGGAGCCGGATCAGGCTCGAATCCTCATAAGCTTAAGGCAAGTTATCTTATATAACGGTTTATTTTGATATTCCGTGACACATAATCATTATATGCATATGCTTTGCATTTTACTGATACTTCACCTGTGC
>WBZZ01002816.1:147500-167500 GCA_019918135.1 Paulinella micropora
AGTTAAAACCTCAGGAAACCAAACCATAGCAGGAATTAAGATAAAATACTCAATACACCTCTCTCTCTCTATATATATATATGTATATATGTAATACATATCTATATATATATATATATAAATAAATATATATATATATATATATATATATATATATATATATATCCGGTGCCATGAGCTAGATCCATGACCAATAAAATACCCAACACACCTATTTAATTATATATATATATACATATATATTTCTCCTCTCTCTCTTCAATATATATATATATATACTGCATATATACTGTTTTTATAATACCGATCGCACCGTCCGCAATTTCATCCAGTAACGCACCCATGAAAATAATGAGGTAGCTATTGTGTGAACACCCGAACAGAACACCTACATACATACACACAAACATACATACATACATACATACACATACATACATACATTACATACATTACATACATACATTACCACTTGAACGGCTTCTGTCCGTCGTGGATCTTGACGTATAGATGCATACATACATACATACATACATACATACATACATACATACATAAATACATACATACTTACATACATACATCATACATACATACATACATAAAATACCGCGAATGGGCAGGCAGATGTAGGCGCCGAGAAGGGCCCTACATACATACATACATACATACATACACATACATACATACATACATACATACATACATACATACATACATACAGACATACATACATGCAGACGTACACCACATACATACATACATACATACATACATGCATACATACATACATACATACATACAGACATAAAAACATACATACATACATACATACATACATACATGCATGCATGCATACATACATAACATACATACATACATACATACATACATACATACATACATACATACATACATACATGCATACATACATACATACATACATACATGCAGACATGCAGACATACATACATACATACATACATGCAGACATACATACATGCAGACATACATACATACATACATACATACATACATACATACATGCAGACATACATACATGCATACATACATACATGCATACATACATACATACATACATACATACATGCAGACATACATACATACATGCAGACATACATACATACATACATACATACATGCATACATACATACATGCAGACATACATACATGCAGACATACATACATACAGACATACATACATAGAGACATGCAGACATACATACATGCAGACATACGTACATGCATACATACATACATACATACATACATACATACATACATACATACATACATACATCTATATAAAAAGATCTTTGACTTAATCGTTTGAAATCATTTCTGAACGGAATCGAAAACTAGTTAAATTATCATTTTTATAGTGAAATCGAAACGTCGTGCAGACTCGAGGAAAATCTAATGAACCTGTCAAAAAGAATGACTTTCGAGTCAACGGTAAAGGTTTTGGCAGGTCGTTAACGTTGGACAGTTAACTTCGAGTCGCTACTTAAGTCGTAATTATGATTAACTTCTACTACTGCGCGGTAATATTTTACTAAGTCATATTAATTAGGAGTAGATGACAGTCAATTGATAATTTATTAATAATAGTATTTAGTCATACCCGGGGCCTGTCCACCCCCAAGGACAATTACATATTTTACCTAATCACTCTATGTGTAAATGTGAATTCAAAGCGTTGGCGGTCTGGGGTTCAGTGTGCACTTAGTGACATGTCAGCATTATTCAAATATCTAAGTAAAAGTAAAATACTAACCCTCTAGTGGGTTATGGGCCTTGGCCCGGCAGCGCTTAACTCTGGAGCATTGCAAGCAAGGAAGGAAGACTCTGAGACCATCGCCGACCTGGGAGGCGACTGTCAGTGAAAGGGTTGGTGCAATTCCAAAACTTGATTGGCACACAAACAGGGAAGCTTTCGCACTGAGGCCCTTTGGCTCAGTTTTTGAACGCATTGTACCTGTTCCCCCCTTTTGGTTAGGTGACCTGCGTTGGGGGGAAAGAGGACAGCACTCCAGTGGGACTGCTACAACTGCTACATTGTTACAAACTTGAAGGAAAACAGACAGTACTGAGACCTCAATGAGTTTTAGTATTCTAAGAGGCACAGACAAAAACAAAGTCAACATGACGGCCAAAGGACAGTACGACGGGAGAACCCCGTTCAACGCATTTCAACGTGAAATAGTTTTAGCCCTGGGGGCAAAAGGACTCAAGGGGGCACTAAAGACCCCTCAAGAACACATTAGGTTAGTTCATGAGAGTAATGTGAGTACTCTGGATAGTAAAGGAAAGAAAGTCCCCAACTACATGTGGAGGTGGGGAGAGAGAGCAGGAAAGCAACCACTGCGGCAAGAGGGAGAGGAGAGATAGGGTTGAGAGAGGAGGAAGAGGAAGCTGAGTTAGACTCAGAGTCAGAGACAGATAAGGAAAACCTTACCTCTTATTTCACTGAGACAGAAAGGCAGCCTACCTTAGGGAGATAGTGGTAAAAGGGAGCAACAGAGAGAAGAAGAGCAGATGGAGGAGAGGGGGAGAGTGAGTAGTCAGCCTTCACCTACCTATTCCACACCAGCAACGACAACAATCAAGACGAAGAGCAAGGAGCAAGTAGAGGACAAAGAGAAGGAAGATAGAATGATAGTAGCATATGCACTGGCAAGCAAGCAATCCTCGCTCACCCTGACACTGCCTAATATTTATAATACATAAACACATATCAATCCCTCCCAATCCCTCAGTCCTGACCCTAAAAAGGACCAAACCTCAGACAAGAGAAGAGAACACACAGTGACAACCTCTTACACACACCATATCGGCAGAAACGAGTAAAGAAGGATATCAAAGCAGGGTATGTGAATAGATGATAAATGATGAGTAGTGCAGGTACAAAGTGCGAAGTAGACATGTAAACGATAGAACGTAAGACTACGCACTATAAAGAAGGATAAGACTTCCTAAAGAGGCAAAACAATCAATAGAGATAGATAGATAGATAGATAGATAGATAGATAGAAAGAGAGAAGTCCCCCCCCCCCCCCAAGGGGAAGAGAAAGAAGACCAGAACAACCTAAAGGACGCAACACAGTCAGCTACTGCATGACACTGTCTGCGGCTCCTCATACCCACACAACTATATCTAAATATGATAATAGAGCTATATATATATATATATATATATATGATATTATATATATATATATATATATATGTATGGAAATTATATTAGGCTCATAAGGCTCATATGTATATATTGTACATATATGTATAATTCCCATACGTGGCGGTTATGTGTTACGTAGTGGTTGCTCCTTTTGACGCACGCCCACTACTGGATACTAGTAGCTAACTCAACAGCCTAGCTATGTTCACCCCACTGGCTAGCTAGCTCAACAGCCTAGTAGTGGTTCGCTAGAGATAGCCCATCTGTGGCGCTCATCCCTAGCTGGGAAACTCGGCAATATGCCGACCATGTGTCTACACAAATGCTGTTTTTGGTTTCGCAGAAGTAGACCCTACGGTCTTTCAAACTGCGGGAACCGTCCTCTAGCTTAGCTAATCAAGGCTTCATAACCTGTTAGAACATATATTTCAATACTGTTCCGGCACAGAGGTAGCAAGCCGTCCACGGACCGGTTCAGCTCAGTCGATCGCATCGCAGCATAAGCTTTATTGAGAGGCGGCAAAGACAGAGCAACACGGCCCGGCGCGTCCTGAAGGGATGGCTCTACCGACACGCATCCTCGGACCGGCCGGATCATGCTGAAGGTCCATTACCGTATTAATACAACCTATTGGTATATATATATATATATATATATATATATATATATATATTTAACTTCCCAAAGTTTCTCCCCGTAGCCTCCGTCCGACTTGTATTAATACTACGTGACCTTCTCTCTCTGTTCTCCCCTGTTTTACTGAAGTTATGTTCGCACTCTTATATGTTTCCTTTTCAACTCTTCAAAAAGAAAGATTTCTTAACTACTGATTAAATTTACCAGGTATCAATATTAAAGATCGTTCACTGATGGAAAAAAAAAACTTAAAGAGAGAGAGAGAGAGAGAATGAAGTGTAAAAAAAAGCAGTCACAGTTTCAAGTCATGCAGAGCTGAGACAGGACGCAGTTGAACGTCATGCCAGTGACGATTTGAAAATTAAGTGTCTGATAAATTTTACGCGAACACTTTCCCTACTTTCTTCCTTTCAAGTTTCTTTTACCCCTCGTTCTCCCTGCCTATCTTCTTATCCCTTGACTTTTTTCTCCTCTTTGAGCTTTCACTGTCTCCTTCTAGTGACTTCATTGTAAGTTATTACTTTTGCGTTCATCCTTTTTATTTTTTATTTTATTTTTCTTTCTCTACTCCTTTTTTCCCACAGTTTCCCTGCCCCCTTTCTTTTCATCTCTTTTCTCTTGGCTTCCTTTTTCCATTTCATTCTCATCTTCCTGTCTTCACTGTGTTTCTTTCCTTCGTTTCGACTCCGTAAGTCATCCTTGTACCATTTCCATTCTAACTCTTACGCTTCCCACTTATCCCTACATGCATGTACAGCCATTCTGGTCATCGAGACTTCGGAGCTGCTGCATTGCATCAAGCGTCTCGGGATGGGAAGGTCCATAGACTGACTCGTAGCCTTTCGCAGCACGACGCATTAAATCCTTTGCCTCTGCTACATTGCGTTCAGCCTTCATCAAGAGTGCTAGGTTGTAGACCAAGGCAAGCGTGTCAGGATGCGTGGCGCCCAGCTTCTCCTCGCGGCCTGCCAGCGCACGGCGGTACAGCGGCTCTGCTTCCGCCAGCTTCCCTTGGTCACTCAGCAGAATTGCCAGGTTGTAAACCGAGGCAAGCGTGTCAGGATGTGTGGCGCCCAGCTTCTCCTCTTTGCCTGCCAGCGCACGGCGGTACAGCGGCTCTGCTTCCGCCAGCTTCCCTTGGCTTCTCAGCAGATTTGCCAGGTTGTTGACCGTGGCAAGCGTGGAAGGATGCGTGGCGCCCAGCTGCGAGGAGAAGCCTGCCAGAGCACGGCGGTACAGCGGCTCTGCTTCCGCCAGCTTCCCTTGGTCACTCAGCAGAAGTGCAAAGTTGTTGACCGAGGCAAGCGTGTCAGGATGCGTGGCGCCCAGCTTCTCCTCGCGGCCTGCCAGCGCACGATGGTACAGCGGCTCTGCTTCCGCCAGCTTCCCTTGGTCTTTCAGCAGAAGTGCCAAGTTGTTGACCGAGGCAAGCGTGTCAGGATGCGTGGCGCCCAGCTTCTCCTCGCGGCCTGCCAGCGCACGGCGGTACAGTGGCTCTGCTTCTGCCAGCTTCCCTTGGTAATTCAGCAGAGCCGCCAGGTTGTTGACCGTAACAAGCGTGTCAGGATGCGTGGCGCCCAGCTGCGAGGAGAAGCCTGCCAGCGCACGGCGGTACAGCGGCTCTGCTTCCGCCAGATTCCCTTGGTTACGCAGCAGAAGTGCCAGGTTGTTGACCGTAACAAGCGTGTCAGGATGCGTGGCGCCCAGCTTCTCCTCTTTGCCTGCCAGCGCACGGCGGTACAGCGGCTCTGCTTCCGCCAGCTTCCCTTGGCCCCTCAGCAGAGCCGCCAGGTTGTTGACCGTGGCAAGCGTGTAAGGATGCGTGGCGCCCAGCTGCGAGGAGAAGCCTGCCAGAGCACGGCGGTACAGCGGCTCTGCTTCCGCCAGCTTCCCTTGGTCACTCAGCAGAAGTGCCAAGTTGTTAACCGAGGCAAGCGTGTCAGGATGCGTGGCGCCCAGCTTCTCCTCGCGGCCTGCCAGCGCACGATGGTACAGCGGCTCTGCTTCCGCCAGCTTCCCTTGGTCTTTCAGCAGAAGTGCCAAGTTGTTGACCGAGGCAAGCGTGCCAGGATGCGTGGCGCCCAGCTTCTCCTCGCGGCCTGCCAGCGCACGGCGGTACAGCGGCTCTGCTTCCGCCAGCTTCCCTTGGTCTTTCAGCAGAAGTGCCAAGTTGTTGACCGAGGTAAGCGTGTCAGGATGCGTGGCGCCCAGCTTCTCCTCGCGGCCTGCCAGCGCACGGCGGTACAGCGGCTCTGCTTCCGCCAGCTTCCCTTGGCCTTTCAGCAGATTTGCCAGGTTGTTGACCGTGGTAAGCGTGTCAGGATGCGTAGCGCCCAGCTTCTCCTCGCGGCCTGCCAGAGCACGGCGGTACAGCGGCTCTGCTTCCGCCAGCTTCCCTTGGTCACTCAGCAGAATTGCCAGGTTGTTGACCGAGGCAAGCGTGTCACGATGCGTGGCGCCCAGCTTCTCCTCGCGGCCTGCCAGCGCACGATGGTACAGCGGCTCTGCTTCCGCCAGCTTCCCTTGGTCTTTCAGCAGAAGTGCCAGGTTGTTGACCGAGGCAAGCGTGTCAGGATGCGTGGCGCCCAGCTTCTCCTCGCGGCCTTCCAGCGCACGGCAGTACAGCGGCTCTGCTTCCGCCAGCTTCCCTTGGCCCCACAGCAGAAGTGCCTGGTTGTTGACCGAGTTAAGCGTGTCAGGATGCGTGGCGCCCAGATTGTCCTCGCGGCCTGCCAGCGCACGGCGGTACAGCGGCTCTGCTTCCGCCAGCTTCCCTTGGTTACGCAGCAGATTCGCCACACCATTGATGAGACTCAAGGGATCATTGCTGCTGTGTTCCTCCGGGATGGCGGCTTTTGCAATCTTGGCCAGCCAGTCACGCAACTGCTCAATCACCACCTATCAACGCACACAACGCGTCACAACCAGTGCAAGCTATGGCAACGTTAACCAGAGGAATTGCAAACCATACACTGGTGTGGTTTTGATTTGAAAACAACGACAAATTGATCGCCTCATCGGAGAAATCGAGAATTCAAGGCCCCAAGGGTTGGGATTGATCATGACGTTCATTTGATATAATCAAAGGAAAACAACCACAGTGACTAGAACAGAATCCAGCTCCGGACCTTGTTAAGACCATGGATTCCTTCTCCTGTCTCGGCAACGGCCTCGAGTATTTTCTTCTGGTCTTCCGCTTTCCACGCCTGGGCGTTGGCCACGTCCACGGTCGCCAGCATGGCCGCGATGCTATTGAAACCTTCCCGGGTCACCAGCGATTCGAGGAGGCTTTGTTCTTCCTTGGGCGGCAGAATGATCTCGAACGTGGCTTTAGTACGCGAGGTGCAGAGGATCTCCCACAAGCACCACGCACGCGTCAGTGGCACAGGGTTCGTCCACGGGCTCTGGACCAAGACTGTGTGGCCGATGCGCGCGACGTTGGCTTCGAAGGCAACGAACCAGAACGCACCTGGGACATTGTCGGTGCCGTGCTGGTTGATGGTGAAGAGGTCGAACCTGCATACAACAGCGCGAGACACGCACGAATACAAATCAATTTCGGAGTTCACAGGCAACAGCAATGCCCTTGAAATTGATATTGCAGAAAAAGATGTATTCAGCGACAGTTCACTTCCATTTCTAAATGGTAATACAAAAGAAAGAGAGAGAGAGAGAGAGAGAGAGAACGAGAGAGAGAGATCAATAGATAGATAGATAGATAGATAGATAGATAGATAGATAGATAGGTAGAAAGGGCGAGTTAGAAAGAGAGAGAGAGAGAGAGAGAGAGATAGAGACAGAGAGAGAGAGAGAGAGAGAGAGAGAGAGATAGAAAGAAAGAGAGAGAGAGAGAGAGAGAGAGAGTCTCAGGGAGAGAGAGAGAGAGAGAGAGAGAGAGAGGGGAGAGAGAGAGAGAGAGAGAGAAAGGGAGAAAGAGAAAGAGAGAGAGAGAGAGAGAGAGAGAGAGTAAGAGAAAGAGACAAAGAGAGAGAAGTAGAGAGAGAGAGAGAGAGAGACAGAGAGAGAGAGAGAGAGAGAGACAGAGAGAGAGAGAGAGAGAGAGAAAGAAAGAAAGAAAGAAAGAAAGTGAGAGAGAGAGAGAGAGAGAAAGAGAGAGTAAGAGAGTAAGAGAGAGAGAGAGAGAGAGAGAGTAAGAAAGTAAGACATATATATATCTTTCTATATATATATATGTATATATATATATATATAGAGAGAGAGAGAGAGAAAGAAAGAAAATAGAAGAGTAACATATTGACGCGGGAATCCCAATATGCAGCAAATCGAGAAAGCGAAGTTTCAACACAGTCAGGAGCTTGGTTATCGTTTCATGCCGAGAGTAGTATATTATGTGGCTAGCCAGAAATTGAAATGTGACTTGTTTTGCGGAGAGAGAGAGAGAGAGAGAGAGAGAGAGAGAGAGCAAAACGGAGATGGTGAAAAACTCGCCAAGGGATACAAGTCATTTGAGGAGCCTTATTCTAACATATTTTTGCTTGCGAGAAAAAAGAGCGGAAAAAGCACAGCTGTGTTTGAAATCCTGAAACGAACAACCGACAAAAAGACCCGTATTGTCTTCATCGCCAGCACGATACACAAAGACCACATCTACAAAGAAATGGTTAAACACTTTAAAAAGAAAGGAAACCCGATGGCTATATACACATATTTGAAAACGGACGGATACAGTGTGATTGATTACGAGTTAGACAAGCTCAATAAGCCAGATGAGGAAGAAGGAGAAATTGTTCAAGACGGTAAAGAGGAAGTAGAAAAGCCGAAGTTTCTTTATTTTGGTAAAGAAGAAAAGAAGAAGCAGGAGGGAGGCGAAAAACCCCCGAGACCGAGCAAACACATTACACCAGAAGTTGTTTTCGTGTTAGATGATTTGGGTAGCGGGTTGAGGGATAAGTCCGTGAGCGACCTGTTGAAAAAAAATAGACACTACAAGTCAAAGGTTATTATGAGCTCACAGTATCTCAACGACTTACGGCCTGAGGCAATTAAACAGCTAGACTACCTTCTTATTTTTCCTGGACAGAGTGTTAATAAAATTGAACTCGTGTATAAGCATCTGGACCTCGGCTATGACCTAGAATACTTCATTGAAAAATATCACGAGGCTACAAAAGAGCGATTTAACTTTTTGTATGTTGATTCGGTATCTGACGAACTGAGGCAAAATTTCAATAAACGATTTTTGTAATTTTATTAACAAGTGTTATAACAAAAAAATCACTCGTTATTTTTTAATATTATTTATTTTTTTTCAAACATTATATAGATGCCAACATCACCAGTGATTATTTCACAACCAGCAGGATACAATATCGGATACAATCCAAGCCCAGTCAGTATGCCACAGAAAGGAGGAAAGAAGAAAGGAAAAAAGAAACAAACAGGAGGCAAAGTCAACTGGAAGAAAGTCGGACAAGCCATATTGGATGCTAATAGATTTATCAAGAAGAACCAATTGATTTCAAAGGGTGCTACTTTTCTGAGCGATGTCGGAGTGCCTTATGCGGACCGTGTAGCGAGGGCTGCGGCGAAGCAAGGATACGGCAAGCAACGAGGAGGAGCTGTTAAATTTCGGTAAGCGAATGTAAAATCTTATATTAATTTTTTTTACTTAATATACAACTGTAGTAATGCGAAGTAAGCCAAAGAAACAAAGGCCACCCAGAATATACAGAACCAAAGATGGCCGACCATATATTAAAGTGAAAGGCAAACGAGCATATCTCAACTTTGGCGAGAAAACGAATGACCTTTCAACACTTCAAATCGTTAAACTGTTTTTAAAATATATGAAAGGGGATACCCCTTTCAAACCCCACCGGCGGGGTCGTAGGGGCGGAGTCCCTACAAAAGAGCGAATAATTAAGTCCGAATTCAACCGTCTTGAACACGAGAACCGCAATCAGGTAAATAATCAGCTAGATAAACTCAAACTGGAAAAGTATGAGCAAATACACGAACTAGAAAAGAAAGACAAAGAAGCAAAAGAACAACAAAAGAAAATAGAAGAGCAAGAAGCCGAAACGAAAAGAAATCAACTCGCACTCAAACAAACCGAAACAGCACAAGCTCAAAGATTGGCTAATATTGACGGAGAAATGAAAAGACAAAATGCGATTAACGATGCTTTGGTTGAAAGAGCAAGAGTATTGAATGAAGCAAAAGGTGAACTAAAAAGAAGTGAAAGAAAACAAAGGGAAAGAAAAGGAAGACAGTATGTTTTGTCCGAAGAAGAAGCCATAGCATTTGCGGAGGAAATCAAAAGAAGGAATGATGAAGCGAAACAACGACAAGACGATTTAAGACAGCAAGCAATGGAAGCAGAACAGAAAGCGGAGGAATCCGACAGAAAAGCATTTATAGCAAATCTAGAAAGAGCTCAAACTTTATTTGCTAGTGGTGGCAAGAAAAGACAGATTAGTGTCAATAGTTTAGCAAAAAAATTAGGGTGGAAAACGAGGGGGAGCAAACACGGAAACAAAGATGCCGAAGGCAGAACAGCCAAAGGTTATATCCAAGAAATCATAGCTGTTAGACAGGGCGAACTTAACATAACAGCTGGTATGACACTTGAAGAATTGGAAAATGCTTTAATAGGGCTAACCGCACAGGGCGGAACTGGTGCTAAAAAATTGGAAGACATCATTAAAAAAATATTAACTAAGATGATGATAAAAAAGCATTTGAAACGAAGTGAATGGAAGACCAAATCAAAGAAAAAAGAATTAGTAAATACCCTAATAAACAAAATGTATGCCGACCCCAACACATATAAATCACTTTCAAATGAATTCCAGATACGGCAACCGCAACAACCACCAGAAGAGCAACAACCAACCCCCGAGGAACCACCAACAGAAGAGCAACCACCACAACAACCGCCAGCCACCGAACCACCAACAGAAGAGCAACAACCACCAGCAGAAGAGCAACAAAAACTACCAGCGAACTTAGCTGGGTCAGGAAGAGGTTTAATGACGGACGAAATAGACAACATTATGAAAAAGCACGAATGGTATTTAGGAACAGTAGCCAGCGACGAAATACACAAGTTAAAACCAGAAAAAAGAAAGAAGTATGGATTTATTATGAACATAGATAAGTCTAGCCAACCAGGCTCACATTGGATTGCTGTATGGATTGACACCATTAAAGACGACTCTATTGAAATCTACGACCCTCTCGCACTGTATAAGCCGACTGAGCTATTTCTACACCAAATGAAACAGCTTATTGAAAAGAGTAAGCCGAACACATATCTGCTTATGAAAGTCAATCAGGTTAAAAACCAAAGCGACACGACGGATACTTGCGGGTGGCATAGTATTAGGTTTTTGTTAGAGCGGGCGAAAGGGAACCGCTTTAAATTTGCTAGCGGTTGGACAGACTTAAAAGAAAAAGAAGCGGAGGAGTTGAAAACCCAGAACGGCTACGGCTTTGACACTTTTATCTAGGTAATTAAAACAAAAAATATATTTTCTATTATATATCCAAAAAGTCGGGTCAATGGATTACCGCGGTGGGAGAAGTAGCAATATTTACTATGTCAATAGCAAAAATAGGATAAACGGCACGGACAGTGATTTCACTCACTCCATTGATATGAAATCGCTAGACAACCCGACACGTTGTAAAATTTTACATATTTATGTGCCGAAGTCGTATTACTCTGTGGCAAGTCCTTACAACACTTTTATTCTGAGTGAGAATGGTAACGAGGCACTCATTACGATACCCGAAGGCAACTACACAATGAACAACTTAAAAAATAAGCTGGCCGAGGTGCTAACCGCAGAAAGCCCGAACGACTATACATATACAATAACAAGCAACAACACCAACACCGACCCAGAAGATGGTAAGCTAACATTCACCGTAGCGAACAATCCCATTAACATCCAACCGCGGTTTGTATTTGACGACGAAACTCGTATTCACGAAATTATGGGGTTTGAGCGGTCCTCTACTTATTTCTTTGCTAATAATACACTGAGGTCGCCGAATGTCATAATCTTGACGGGCGAAAAAACATTGTATCTACAAAGCGACCTCGTTGGGGAAGTTGATAATCACGTATTACAGGAAATATATACCGCCAATGACATCCCGTTCGGCTCTGTTATCTACGACGGAAGCGGGTCGGAGTATGGCAAAAGATTATCTACGAGTTCAAGCAATGTGTATCGGTTTTACTTAACTGACGAAAACGACCAACCAATCAACCTCAACGGTTTGGGTATTGTTATGACCTTGTTGATTTACAGGGAAACGAATTATTTTAATTTATTTACATCATTTTTTAATTTGTTAAAAAGCCGTTAATAACCGCAAGTGTTTTTTTTAGATCGTAAGTTTACAATTAATTTTAGAATTATTTATTTTTTTCTCGTATTACAATATATAGCGACCTTTTAAAAATCGTTTTTTGAGATCGTAAGTGGTTTTTGAAAAAAAGCACTTACAAAAAATGCCTACACAACACGGAGGCGAACTAGATTTCAGCAAGACTGACTACATCAGTGCTTCGTATCGTTTGAATAAGCTGGCCCCTCGTGAGGGTTCTGGAACATTTGAAGTCAGCACTGCTGGTGGACAAGAACGAAGCTTTGACCTTATTAGCCGACCTTTTAATCTCGCTCGGTCTTATTTGAGTTTTACTTATACTATTAGAGCGGCTGGTGCCAACACTTATTCAAGAATTTTTATGAACTGCCTTTCACAAATTAGCCAGATTCAACTTCAAACCCGCAGCGGTGTTTATCTGTGTGATGTTAACAACCTTAGACAAGTGACTAAGATGTTGTGGAAACCAGAAATGAGCTTGGAGGATTTCCTTGACCTTCCTAACCACGGTGATGCTAGTGGTTATGGCTGTATGCTCCAAAAGTGTAATGCTAACGGCTTGATTAACATTAGTGCTACTGAAGCTATTAGAACAGCCTTTCGTGCGGCGGTTGATGGTAATAACGATGTTGCCGCCTCTACTCAGAGCCTATTGAGAGAGCCCGTGATTGCCGCTCGCCGTCACGATGATGCTGCTTTGACTACTGGCGTTGGAGCACTGTCCGCCGTAAATGTTAATTACAACGAGGCGAAGTATCTTGTTGGAAGTGGAGCGAATGCCGCTTTGGCTATTAATGTTAAAATTCCTTTGGGTATGATTATTAACACTATTTTCGCACTTGATAAGACTATTATGTTTCCAGAGATTTTGACTATGCGGATTGTGTGGAGTGCTACTGACAGAACCGGTTATACAGTGACTAATGGTGGTGCTACTGCTATTAGCACTGCTTTTGTTGCTGGACTAAATGCTACTATGCCTATGGCTGTATCTGCCGACGTCACCAATCTTGCCTTGTTTCTTGCGGTTGAAACGAACCCTGATGTCATTCAATCAATCCAGCAGAAGATTGCCAGCCCCGAAGGTATGAGCTTCAATATTGATTATCCCTACAGCAGCAAGCACAAGTCAAAACATTATTATGCGATTTGACAGAGGCCACGGTCGCCGTTTGAAGAAGATTTATCACTCTGTTTTTAACACCGAAGAAAGGAAGAACACAGCTTATGACCACGATAACCGCGCCGCCGCTAAGGTTGTCAATTTTTACACTACTCTGGATGGTGCCCGCCAGAAAGAATTCAACATTGACTGTGCCACAGAAGAAGACTATATGTACCTGAAGCCGAAGATTGAGGGTTCGGCCTTGTTGAATAACGATGTTTATAAATACAACTGGTTCTGGGCGGATGCTTGGGATAATACCCGTCCGCTATATAGCAAGGACCAGAATGAAATCAGTGGTTTAAGCCTTGATACTGAGCGACGATGGGAGTTTATTGCGACCACCGCGAATGCTGCCTTCAACCATTACACCGTGGCAATCACTCAGCGGGAGGTTCAGGTTAAGGCGAATATGATTACAATCTCATAGCAGGGGCAAGCCCCCGCACCCCCACCGGTTAGGTAATAGGTTTTTGAGATCGTAAGTGGTTTTTGAAAAAAAGCACTTACAATTAATTTTGATAGATTATTTATTTTTTTAATAATATAGGAACAATGGCCACTCACCAGAGAAATTTGATAGCACAAAATCCAGACGGAGATTTCGTAAATGTTAAAGTCGGGTATGACGGACACGTTGAAACCAATAATATGAAAACTGCCTTTGGTGAAGCATTGACCAGCTCATTAACACCAGTATTACAGGAAATCTTTCCCTACACAGTTAATACACGGATATGGACATTAACTCAAACTGATGCGAAAGTAGCATTTAATGCGAATATGGCTGAATTGAAAACGGATGCGAAAGCTACCGCCGATGCCATTATGGTAAGCAAAAAACGAATTAAATACAGAACAGGGATGGGAGTTATGTGTCGCTTCACTGCCTTATGGACTACGGACGAAACCAAGGACTACTATTCATTTATTGGCATTGGTGATAGTGTATTAGATAATGGTTTCTATTTTTACAAGACTAAAAATGACGGAATGAATATTCTCCACACCAAAGCAGGAGTGCCTACCTTGGTTCCACAAGCTGGATGGAATGACCCGTGTAATGGAACAGGAGATATGCCTAATATGGATTCGACGAAGGGAAATGTATTTCAAATTCAATTTCAATACTTGGGCTTTGGCGCTATTAAGTTTTCAATTGAGAACCCCACAACTGGAGCATTCCAACAAGTCCATATGATTAAGTATGCGAATGTCAACACTGGTGTCAGTCTGCGAAATACAACTCTCCCATTTGTGGCACGAATGTTTAATAATGGTGGAACTGGAATACAAAGTTTGAAAACGGCAAGTTGTAGTATGTTTATTGAGGGTCCTAACACTATTAATACAAGCATATCCAACGAAGCGGAAGGAGATGAAAAGGCGAGCACCACGGAAAGCCCAATCCTCAGCATAAAAAATAAAACAACTTTTGATGGAGGTGCGACAAATTATTCAATTGTTTATCCAACTCTCATGAGCATATCAAACGAAGATGCCAAAGTTAATATAGTGCGAATTGTGAAAACGACAGGAGCACTTACGGCGGAGAACTTTGCTGATATTGATGCCAAAACTTCAATCGTGTCCAAAGATACTAGCGCGACTGCTCTCGGCGGTGCCACTATAACGGATGTCATCCTTAAACTTTATGTTAATGCTACTTCTAGCCAGCTTATTGACCTGCGAACTTACGACATTCAACTCGCTCCTGGCGAAAATCTAACATTTTTACAAAAGTCTGTATCTACTGTCGCGAATGGAGGAAATGTGAGTGTTATCGTTAATTTCTTAGAAGACCAATAGGGGTCTTCGCCCCCTATAACCCACCAATGAAGCAAAAAAAATACAAATGCTTTACAAATACTTTTTCAATTCATCCTTGTTACGACACCACGGCTGACGAACTAACCATTCAATATATGGCTTGTCAATCTTTGCGATGTCTTCTATTTTTTTGCCCTTGTATTTCCCAAAATGAAATGTGTCTTTCGGTTGAGCATTTCTCTTTTCTTCAATTGCTTTGATTTCGTCGTGGATTACCTGTTGGACATCTTCCAACGAAAAGGATTTTTTTTCTCCTTCAATGGAAAGTTTTTGGAACTTCTCGCACAGTCTTGTTAGGGTGGTCATAGTAGGGTGTATATAGTAGGGTAATATAAAAAAATAAAAAATAAATAATTAATATAGAATGTCCGAATGGATAAAGTTCGTTAAGGCTTACTCTGCTAAGCATAACATAACCTATGGTGAAGCATTGAAAAAAGCTGGTAAGGAATACAGAAGACAGAGCTCAGCCAAAGGCGGAGCCGTCGCACGTGTGCGACTAAAAGGAGGCAGTGCTGAGTTGTCTGAGGATGTATATTTGTCTTCGTCGGAGAGAAAAGGTGCGGACGGATGGAAGCCAGTAGCCAGCAAAGAAAAATCAACCGTATATGAAAAAGATGGCAAGGCAATAGTAGCATTTAGGGGTTCAGTAGATAAGCGGGACCTGCTAACCGACGTCGCATTGGTGAAGGGTGTATTGAAAAGGACCCCGAGATACAGAGAAGAGCAGAAGCTGGTTAATGAGGTGATAGAGAAATATGGTAAGGATAATGTAGAGCTAACGGGACATAGCCTTGGCGGAACGATTGCGAAAGACCTGAGCCGACAAACTGGTGTGAAGGCGACTACATACAATAAAGGCAGTAGCACGAGAGACTTTGTGGAAGGAGTGATTGACCGAGTGGCGGTGAAAGTAAATCCAAAAGGTAAGCGGGCGAAGACTGCGAAGCTAACCACGAACTACCGAGCCGCATTTGACCCTGTATCGTTAATGGGTGCTACGGCTGTAAATACTAAGTTAGTGAAGCCGACGAGGGGCGTTCATACGATTAGAAGCTTCAAAGGTAAAGGAGCCAAAAAAATTTATTTATAATTCAACCGCGAATATGGAAGCCGAGCGGTATGCTGTCGTTATCGTTAATGAACTTACGGCCCGCCCATTTATTCTCATTAACTTGTTTTTTAACATTCGTCATATGTAAAATGCTAAAATGTGGGACTTGTTGTTGTTTGCTGTTTCTATCAATGTGTATTTTTTTCATTTGAAAGCCCTTTACATTTTCAATGCTACCGCCTTTATCCATCTTATCATATACATCATAGTTTAGCTGATGAGCATCTAAGCCTTTACCCCTAAAATGGAAATATCTTTTAACTCCATTTTCAGCAGTTTCTATATGAACACCCTTTGATATGTGTTTGAGGTCGTCTTTCGTCATACCAGCGGTGAAAGCATCTTTCGTCGTAAATTCTAACATATACAATTTTGGTGCTATCCACACACCTTTTATTATCTTACAACCATCTAAGTCATCGCTTATACCGCCAAGTTTCTTATTACCCATATTCTTGATATATCTAGCACATTTCACGTGGATTTGTAAGCTGTCTGTGTCTGTGTAGTAGAAATCATCTTCAATGCTTCTGTTCGGGTTGGCTTCCTTGATATAGTTGAACATAATTCGTCTGCTATATGCCAGTATGAATGCTCCGTAGTGTGAAGGTTTGGTTATGCTACTTTCTAATAAGATTGGATTGCGAGGTAAGCCCGATATGTGCCATAAATCTTTTCCTTGTTGGTCTGTAAATTTAGCTATGTCAGTTATTTGATTACTATTCCAGAATTTCCAGTAATCTTCATTAGTTTGTATATATGCTGTTATTGAAGGTATCGGTCTCTGTATCATCTTACCGTATAAACTATTCATAAACAATTTGGCGAGCAAATATTGCGGGCTACCTTTCTCCTCATTTTCCTTCGCCTTGAACATATCGTCTATGTATTTGGCGAAGACACATTCAGATTTGGCGGTGTAGTATCCTTTATGAATGCGGACTTCGTATCCTTCGGCTACCATATCCTCAATATCTACACTCGTCAGCCATTGGTCCTTCATATCTTCTAGTCGCCACTTTAAAGAGCCCATTTTGTCTCTCTGTCCAATCCTTGAATGTAATATGTCTTTTGGTGAGACGTAGTCAAGGTTGTAAATACCGATTTGAAGGTTTCGCGGGTCAAAAGGTCCAATCGTTTCCAGTATATTGCCAACCATAAAAGCTAACAACATCGCGGTTGGATACAAAGATACGACATCCGCATCAACGAGGTAGTCAATTATTTCGTCAAAGATTCTTTCTTTTTGTAGGTATCGTTCATACTGCTTAGAAATAAACCGCCTCTTAGAAGGGTAAGTCCTTCCGCCGATAATGGCTTTTCTAAATGCTCTTTCTTGCTCTACTGTTGGAAGTCTCACTTCGTATTTACCATCTACATATTTTTTCCATATGTTAAAAGCGAGACTTGAAGTTGAAATATATGAAGTTAGATTGACCTTATGAGCTGTAAATATCGTTGTGTTTAATTTATCGTATAATTCCTTCAAACCCATAACATCGTTTTTAAGATAAGCCAGACAGTCCTGCCTAGTCTTGTCGTCCATATCCTCCCACATCTTCGCCCTGTCGTGGTCAAAGTCTCCTTTTAGGATTTCGCACCCCATACTTTCAAGATTTGCTTTCAGACTTCCTTGTGTATGCTTACACATATCCCACATCTGAACATTTTCAAACTCTAAGCAGATAATAGAGCCGTTATTGATTTTTGACGACTTAATCTTAATACCCCTTCTAATTAATTCTTGGTGTATGAAGTAGTGGTCAAAGTTTGCTCCGTTGAAACCATTAACATATAGAACTGGTGGTTTATCTTTTTTGTCCTTCGGCTCCCATCCTGCTTTTGCCTTCTCGCCTCGTTTAATTAGTTCATCAACGAATTGACTGATACAATCTTTACCAGCTATGTATTTGAAACCCTCAGACCCCTGAGTATATCCGACTATGTAGCAGTCGTGGATATCGTAGCCGACCGCGATGGTTTTATTTCTAAATGTTTCCAAATCATAATGGAGAACTTGGTCCTTATTTATTTTTTCTTCTGTGTGTAGTTTAGTTATTAAGTGTCTTTTACCATTCTTCTTCAATCTAATATCAGCAAATTTTTTCCTGTTGAGATTACATTTATGTTTGTTCAAATATAACTTTAAGCAGTCTTCGCATCTCTTCTTAAACTCCTTAACTAATCCGTAATAATGGTTATTCTCCAAAAATATTAATTTGTCGGGTTCTTGTCCCTCTTCATTTGTGTTGACTGTTTCCTTCATAATGTGGTCCGTTATTTCGTATGTTTTTCCTTCCTTCGCATATCTTTTCAATATTTGGACTGCTATTGAAAATGGTATGGGGGAGTTTGGCGGAAGGTTGAATTCGGCTCTGACAATATTACACCTGTTCTTGTTAATAGGATGAATATTTAGAATATCCTTACATAAGAAGAATAAGCAGTTGTTATTTTTGCTCGGCGGAGATATCTTTTTACCTTCTTCAACCTTCTCCCTCTTTTCGGTTTTTCCTTCATAGCATCCTCCACCGTTTTCTTGAACTATGGTTATTTCCACATATCGTATGTTTCTTTCATATCCTCTGTCGCTGGCTTCAATATTGTTTATGTTGAACTCGTTCAGAGCATCCATAAATACTGTATCGTATTGGCGGAGTTGAAATGAATTAAAACTTTTCTTTTTTAGATAGTGGTCGTATCGCTCATTAGCAGGAGCGGTGGAGTATGTTATAGATATATTGACATCCGCATTACTTGTCATCCCTTCCCTTCTGGCATATCTTATAGCGGGTATCAATACCTTCTCTTCCAAGGTGTCCGTATCGTAGAAGCTTATATCTAAGTCCCTAAATTTGAATGTGAGAGAGTTCAGCTGGTTATCCCTTCTAACTTCGTAATCGTTTGCTCTAAACTCTCGTCTCTTCTCTTCCCTTGTCTTAGCCTCGCGGAGATTTACCCTCGTATTACTACGAATGTTAGATAAAAGGTCTTGGCTGTTTCTTTTATCTTTCGTTTCAACCATTCTCAGCTTAGCATTAGCCTGTAGTAGTTCCACATTCTTCTTGTTCTGTCTAGGGGGTAGAGGTGGCTTGTATGACATTTTGTGTGAGGTATATTATGGAATAGATTTTTTGGTTTGGAATTAATCCCAATGATTTATATTATGGTTGTGCTATTTGTTTAGATGATAATTATATTAATGAAAAAAAAATTATTGGAAAAAATAATTAATTGTAAGAGTAAATAGTTTTACAGTATTTCAACTTCTACAACACTTTCCATTTTTTGTTTCTTTTTCATCGCATATCGTTCCTTCCTTTTCGCAGATATGGCTTCTTCATTCCTTTCATAATATGAAACTCCAGCCTTTCTATACATTTCTGTGTTTTTTAAGACATATCTTCTTGAAGCCTCGTAATGAGCTTTTTTTTTTTCTTCATCAGATGTATATTTAGCAGGTCGCCCTAACTTTACAGAGCCGACTGGTCCGCTTTGTGACTGCATAATGAACTATTGTTATATCATAATAATCATAATTATATAAATTAAACATTAATTCTTATTTTTTTACTTGAATTGTTATCTTCATTCCGTAATTCTTACCTAGACCACCGCCATATATTTTATAATGAACTTTTCGTTTTTCTGGTAGTTTCTCATTTATTTCTTTTGCTAGTTCTTTCGCCA
>WBZZ01002816.1:177500-190000 GCA_019918135.1 Paulinella micropora
TCCAGACGGGCCGGTATGTTCAATGAAAATACTGGTCCAGACGGATCGGTATGATCAATGAAAATACTGGTGGCACCGACGGGAATCGAACTGGCGACAGGGCCCAGATGGTAGAACCATAATCATAATAATAATAATAATAATAATAATAATAATAATAATAATAATAATAATAATAATAATAATAATACTATATCTGAGGCGTACTGATGCAGCTAATGGCATATCCTCAACGGACATAAGCCTCCAATACCCTTGTTCGAGGTCCTCCACCCCCCCGTGTCAGTCTCTCGCCTGATGATCGGGGCCACCGATGGAGCTCCTGAGGGCAAGACTGCACTAAGCCGAGGTTATTCCGCAGTCCCAGCAACCTCTTGCAAGACGTCACCGAATGTGCAAGTGCATACACCAAGCGCGGTTGCAAGAGCTGCCTCGAAACCCCACCCATAACAATCTGGTGTCTGCTGGGTCCTGGGCTAGCAACCAGCATATGCGGAGTTTAAGATCTTTTACGCGCGCAACGACCCTCCTCCCCAGCATCTACCACCAAAGGGTTATGAGTTGGCGTCACAGTTTAACGCCTTGAGACCATTGGGCTGGAACTCTGTTTAGCAAGTGTGACTACGTTTTTTCATCGGGATTTCCCTCAAATATGTCACAGTCAACACTCCAAGGCAGATTTACTATATCTGAGGCGTACTGATGCAGCTAATGGCATATCCTCAACGGACATAAGCCTCCAATACCCTTGTTCGAGGTCCTCCACCCCCCCGTGTCAGTCTCTCGCCTGATGATCGGGGCCACCGATGGAGCTCCTGAGGGGCAAGACTGCACTAAGCGGAGGTTATTCCGCAGTCCCAGCAACCTCTTGCAAGACGTCACCGAATGTGCAAGTGCATACACCAAGCGCGGTTGCAAGAGCTGCCTCGAAACCCCACCCATAACAATCTGGTGTCTGCTGGGTCCTGGGCTATCAACCAGCATATGCGGAGTTTAAGATCTTTTACGCGCGCAACGACCCTCCTCCCCAGTATCTACCACCAAAGGGTTATGAGTTGGCGTCACAGTTTAACGCCTTGAGGCCATTGGGGTGGAACTCTGTTTAGCAAATGTGACTAGGTTATTTCATCGGGATTTCCCTCAAATATGTCACAGTCAACACTCCAAGGCAGATTTACTATATCTGAGGCGTACTGATGCAGCTAATGGCATATCCTCAACGGACATAAGCCTCCAATACCAATAATAATAATAATAATAATAATAATAATAATAATAATAATAATAATAATAATAATAATAATAACAATAATAATAAATACATAATTATATATATGCATATTATATAATTTATATGTATATATATATATATATAATAGTGGTGGAAAACATCATCAAGTCGGAGACGGCTGGAGCCAAGTGCTCGTTCGTGGACCACCTAGCAGCTTCCAAGGACGAGCTGGAGTCCAAGGCTGTGCAGAAGGCAACACATTTCCTCTCCCACGCCTGGAGCTACCTCTTCATTGATGGTAACTGCATATGTTGCCGATGCATTCTCTTCCCTGTTACAATTTCTTTCATCACGACAGCGATGCCTTTCACACTGCTTGATACACAGTCAAGCAAATCCTGGAAGCTTCCCAGGAAACTTTACTAAATTTGGGTGATTTCCCGGAAACTTTACTGAATTCGGGTGATTTCCCGGAAACTTCACTACCCGGGGAACTCACGCGAATTCAGTCAAGTTTCCTGGGAAACTTCCAGGATTTGCTTTACTGTGATATTAATGGTGTGCTTCATGCTCTCTTTGTCGCATGAGCCATGGCAACGATACAAACAGTCGGTTGAGCAAGTGGCCCACCAGTGATATGTGTGTGTGTCTGTGTTTCTGTGTGTGTTTCTGTGTGTGTTTCTGTGTGTGTGTGTGTGTGCAGTGGTGGCAGCAGTACGAGCACGCTGGCCTTCCCCGCAAGAGCAAGCAAACGTTTTTCTCTGGTTCTTCAAGACTCTGTTTTTGTGTCCGGAAATCTCTTGCTGGCTTTCCACGTTTTTTTTATCGGTCACCGCCACAAAATGTGGTCAGGTTACCGATAAAACTACATATGCGGCGCGCCAAATTCGACGTGTTTTGCGGGCTCGCCGCCCGGCTCGCCCGCAAAACAAGTCAAATTTGTGGCTAGCCACATAATGTACTATTCTCGGCGTGAAACGATAACCAAGCTCCTGACTGTGTTGAAACTTCACTTTCTCGATTTGCTGCATATTGGGATTCCCGCGTCAATATGTTGCTATTCTATTTTCTCTCTCTCTCTCTCTCACACACACACACACACACTCTTACTTTCTTACTCTCTTGCTCTCTCTCTCTTTCTCTCCCTCTCTCCTCTCTCTCTCTCTCTCCTCTCTCTCTCTCTCTCTCTCTCTCTCTCTCCCCTCTCTCCCCTCTCTCTCTCTCTCTCTCTCTCTCTCTCGCTCGCTCTCGTCACTCTCTCTCTCTCTTTCTCTCTCTCTCTCTCTCCCTCTCTCTCTCTCTCTCTCTCTCTCTCTCTTGGTTTCTAACTGGTCTAACTCGTATATCGTTAATTTTTTCCATCACTCTATATTTTCTTCAAGCCAAAAATTCTAAACAAATAACAATTCTTCCAGCTAGTTGGTCGGTCTCAATATTTCCGCTGTCTGTTTTAAGCACTTTAAAAGTATATTGCCCGTCGGTCCAATTAATAATACCTAAATTGTAGCTGAGATTTGAAATGTTCGCCGTGGTGCTGTCTGCGAATGTGCCGATAATCCCAATGCGGTCCATATAAAGGATTTTTGTTTTCGTTTCCGATACGTCATTCATATAGTGGATAAACTTAACATTCATTCTTGTTGGTGTAAAGTTCATTTGAATGTTTTTGTCAAATGTCTTGCTACCATTGACCCCGCCTGGAAAATCATTACTCAGAAAAATAATCTTTTGGTATTTATAGTCTGCCATTGTGATGCCTTCTATACTAATCTTTATAAACTTTTTATTAATTAATATTTCTGCTCGGACTGCTTGTGATTTCTATTCACGGGTCAGCGATAAAAAAATGAAAGTTGTCTTTATTGTATTCAAAAAGGAATAGAAACCAAATTTAAATGTGTTTTTATAAATAACGGAAATAATATGTGTCGTAGTTTTGATGAGGCATTGCCCTTAATGTGTGCGGGTGATAGTTCTTGGTATAAAATCCACTTATACGAATGCTCATTTCTTACTTGAAGAAGGCGAAGGAAGGCAGATGCCGATAAGTAAGGTTAAAATGCCTACATAAGTGTTAGCAACCTCACACAGCAAGTTCTTTTCAGACAACCTCACGATACAAAGGGTTATAATGGCGATAATGATACCCATTTGAAATAAGTATTTGATAAGACGGCTGTTGGTTTTTCGCTTAGTCAAACAGCAATCCCAGCTGTCTTCGTATTCGTGGTCTAATTTTTTTTCTTCCTGCTTAATTTGGACATCTAGCACACGATTTTTGAGTTCGGGTGTAAGGTCGCCATCCGTTGCTTCTATGATTGGCGGCGGATGTAATCTAGGCGGCATTAGGAGGGAAAACGACTGCTCGGATTTCTGCTAATTGGTTTGCTTGGTCTTGTAATATATTAAGTAAAGTTTTATTTTCTTTTTCTAAATTAACTACCTTTTCTGATAATTGTTGAACCGCTTTAATTAATGGTGCGATAAACTCTGGATAAGCAATAGTATAACAATAATCGCCAGTATCAACCATTTTGACATCTTGTGGTTTTATACATTCTCCTTTCATTTCACATTCCGCTCTTTGCTTTTCACAAGGAACCAAAACAGGATTTTTAGATAATCCCGCAAAGTCTGATATATATAATTCTTGTAGCAAGTCGTCTAATTCCTGTGCTATCATACCCATTCTAAGTGGTGTAGTGTTTTCAATCATACGAAAGCTGACTGGATTTAACTTATTAATCAATTCTAAACCTGGACATTCTTTGACATCTGTTTTTAATCTTCTATCTGACGAAACATAAACATTTAGCGGAACGACTAATTGACCATTGTCTCCTCTTAATGACATTTTACAGGCATTTGACGCATTTTCCCATATAAAACCATTAGTAGAACCATTGGGCACTCTAAATCTAATGGCGTGCGACGAAAAATCGCCAGTTATTGAAGCGGGTGCTACCCCTCCGTTTAGTGCTTTACCCGACTCAGAACTCGCCATATAAATTCCCCAGTTTGTATCCGTCGTATCCCACATAAAAAGCCCATTATTGCCCCCACCATCTACTTGATTTTGTATTGATAACCTAGAACCGCCATCTGATACTAACATCGCACTAGCATAAAAATTACTCTGAGCAATTAATGAGCCACTCCCCTTCGCATAGAAATTTAAATTTTGATTTCCATCGCTTCCAGCCGCATACATTGAATTATAACCAAATCCTACCCCCTGAGTGCCGTTGCTGTGCCTGAATTCAACGCCCGCAGAAGCCTGGCCGAGATTTGCGGAAACATATAAACCGACGGGTGTGCCGTGAGACCCGCTTCTCGCTTCCCCCCTTATGTCCGCCGTGCTATTTACAACTGATATTCCCGCGTTGGCCGTAATCAATCCGCTGGTCGTTAATGTGGTTCCTGATACCCCAGCATTAGCCGTTATTAATCCGCTAGCAGTTAATGTGGTTCCAGTTAATCCAGCATTAGCCGTAATCAATCCGCTGGCTGTTATGGTTCCTGTTGCTGATATTGCCCCGCTCGTCGTTAATGAGTATCCCGTGATATTTCTAACATTCCTTATATCATAATTAAATGTCTCATAATCAAAATACAAACTTGCTATACGGGGCTGACTTCTAAATGAAGTTCCACCACTTCCTGTCTTATTTACGATAAATATGATATATCTCGCATTAACATTTGAAGCGGGTGTATATGTTTTAGTCGTTTGACTTGCCCAAGCCTGACCTGTTTGACTATCCCATAATGTATATGTCGCATTGTCTGTGCTCGTTCCAACATACCAAATATTCGGGGTTGTTTCAATGTAATTAGCAGAAGAAGACCGCACATAATATGTTTTTATCTTGTATATCGCCCCTAAATCTATTTTTATGTATTCGCCTGTGTATCCAACACCTCCCCAAGTATTCGTGGTTGCGGGAGTTCTGTTATATACTCCTGTCGTGTCGTTGTAATAAATAGCCGTCGTCCAGTAATCGTTCTGGTCGGCATTAAAAGCATAATATGCTGGATTGTATTCATTAGAAGCAGAAGCGACGAATGGAGAAGGAGTTGTATTGGTCGTCATAGCCTGCGGTGCGGTGTATAGAGTAAAAGCAGAAGCCCCGTGTTTTACATCGCCCGTCATTGTTCCGCCTGATAGAGCAAGGAAAGCCAGAGAACCTGTTGAATTTACCCAGTTTGTTCCATTGTATGATAGTAATTGACCGTTTGCGGGTGTTGTTATTATTACATCACTTAAAGCATCTATTGATTTAGTTCCTAGCCGTGTGTCAAAGTCCGTATTAGCCCTTGCGGTGGTGTAATATAGATTGGTTCCCTCTGCTAGATTGGTGGTGCTCTTGGTAGCTAATTGAGTGTCAAATCTCGCATTGGTGTAGTAAAGGTTTGTCCCCTCTGCTAAGTTAGTGGTTGATTTAGTAGCTAGTCGTGTGTCAAAATCCGTATTAGCTCTGGCTGTCGTATAGTAAAGGTTCGTCCCCTCTGCCAAGTTAGTGGTTGATTTTGTTCCGAGCCGTGTGTCAAAATCCGTATTAGCCCTTGCTGTGGTATAGTATAAATTGGTTCCCTCTGCTAAGTTGGTGGTTGATTTTGTTGCCAATTGAGTGTCAAATCTCGCATTAGTGTAATATAAATTGGTTCCCTCTGCTAAGTTAGTAGTTGATTTAGTCGCCAGTCTCGTATCAAAGTCCGTATTCGCTCTGGCTGTCGTATAGTAAAGGTTTGTTCCCTCTGCTAAATTGGTTGTGCTCTTTGTTGCTAGTCGTGTGTCAAAATTTGAATTATCTCGTGCGGTGGTGTAATATAGATTAGTTCCCTCTGCTAAATTGGTGGTTGATTTTGTTGCTAATTGAGTGTCAAACCTCGCATTGGTATAGTAAAGGTTTGTTCCTTCGGCTAAGTTAGTGGTTGATTTAGTAGCTAGCCGTGTGTCAAAGTCCGTATTTGCTCTGGCTGACGTATAGTATAGATTAGTGCCTTCTGCTAAGTTAGTGGTTGATTTTAAAGCCAGCCGTGTGTCAAAGTCTGTATTGGCTCTCGCGGTGGTGTAATATAGATTGGTTCCCTCAGCTAAGTTGGTGGTGCTCTTAGTTGCCAATTGACTATCAAATCTTGCTGTGGTGTAATAAAGGTTCGTCCCTTCAGCTAAGTTAGTGGTTGATTTAGTTGCTAGACGTGTGTCAAAGTCTGTATTTGCTCTGGCCGTCGTATAGTAAAGGTTCGTTCCTTCGGCTAAGTTAGTAGTTGATTTAGTGGCTAGCCGTGTGTCAAATCTCGCGGTGGTATAATATAGATTAGTTCCTTCTGCTAAGTTAGTGGTTGATTTAGTCGCGAGCCGTGTGTCAAAAGCATCATCAAATGTCGCAGTGGTTATGATTGAAGAAACCAATATCGTATTTAGTAAATTTACTCCTGTTATATTCAAATAACCGCCCATATTAATATTGCCGAATTCATCAACATTTATCGGAAAGGTTTTATTGACCCAACTTATTGAATTATATGTTAGATAACTATTCATCGCTATTGGTGCGGTTATGACTACATCAGAAAGTGTGTCAATTGAACCTAGTGCTGTATTTCTCCATTTACCATCCACATCATTATAAGTTAAGTATTGCCCGACCGTTGGTGCTGATATGTTTGTGTCTATCAAATTGTATAAACTGGTTTGGTGTGGGTTGGATGTATTAGAGCGGTGTTGAGTTGAAGCCTTAACCTCGTCGTTGTCCCTTACTCGTTGCTCGGTGTAGTATAAACGACTTCCTTCTTTTATATCCCCAGTGCTTTTGGTAGCTAGTCTGGCATCAAATCGTTCGTCAGTGAAATAAAGATTTACGGGGTCGGCATCTTCTGGCACCCTGTCTGTATTTAAGCCCGTAATATTAGTGTTCGTTAAATCAAGGTTGGCTATATTTAGACTATATGTGGTGATTTCATTCAATCCTAATAAACTTTTGTATTGGCTCATTGAACCGCTATATAATTAGTTTATTAATAAAAACTAAATAATATTATTTTGTATATTAATATAAACAAGTTATAAAATGCCAAGAGGTAATAGAGAGGTTGCTATGAAAAATCTTGAAAAGGGGTGGGAGGCTAAGAAGCAACAGGCTAAGCAGAGAAAGATTGAGAGGGCCCGTGAGCTACTAGCGGAGGAAGAGGCTAAAAATGTGAAAGAAATGACCAATGACGAAAAGATGGACCACATTACTAAGAAGCAGTTGGCGAAGGATATGATTGATGGGCGGGACGGTGAGAAAAGTGAGGAAAGTAGCTCGGATGAAGAGGTTGAACAGGAATTCGTAGATATCGTTGCGCGACGGGTTGCGGGTATGAAATTGAAGACCAAGCAGAAGAAGGCGAAGAAATTGGTAAAAAAGAAAGTGGAAGAAAGCGAGAGTGAGAGCGAGGAAAGCGAGGAAGAGGAACAGCCTAAAAAAGGAGGTAAGAAGTCTAGCCGTGTTAGTGTCAATGTTTATAATCAACAACCCGAGAAATCAAAAAAAGAAAACAATGATACATCTAAAATATTTTTGAAGTTCTAATATATATTGCGAAGCGTATGAGCAAAATAAAAAACCTTCTGTTAGATGTTCGTTTACACATTATGGAGTATCTATATAATCATCGCGATTACGACTTCAATAGTTGCTATGTGTGTGGATTAATTCTGTGTTTAGCTAATAGACAGATTACGGCCATTGATGATACATTTGACAGATTTTATACTTATGAGTTTTGTTCTAATTATTGTTTTGAACTAGAAAAAAAGAAAGAGCAATATATAAGGATACATCTATCGCTGTAGGCGGTAAAGCATTAGGTGTTATTAAGTATTAGATGGATTACAAACACAGCAATCCACAAAACAATAGCACGGATGAAGTTGTAGATGACGAGAATGAAAGAAAGGAGCAACAAGCACTTGAAATTCATTACCAAAAAAGATTACCGCCCGATAAATGGAATACGATATGGGCGGACAAACCACTTAAACAAGTATTTGTAGATTTGGCGGATATGTCCAAACTTAAAGACAAGAAAGGAAATAAAGGCTATGCTTGGATGTTGTTTTGGATTGACACTCACAGCCGATTTTTAATAATTAAACCGCTTAAAAACAAAATTGCGAAAGAAGTTTATATGGATTTGAAATCAGTACCTTACACACCAGAGAGCATTACAACCGATAGCGGAAGTGAATATAAAGGAATGGTTAAAGATTATTTCAGAGAAAAACAATATTGACCATCGGACGGTTGAAGTGGGCGACCATCGGGCTCTTGCGATTGTGGACCGTGTAATAAGAACTATTAGGCGGTGGCTTGACATTTTATTTGAAACTAACGGCAATTTTCATTGGCTTTCTTGGATTGATGATATGGTAGATGCTTATAATCTGCGATTTCATAGAACAATTCAAGCTAAGCCGATTGATGTATTTAAGGGGGTAAATAAAAATAAACAACTGATTCAACGGGACGGTCTTATTGACGAATTTGAAAAAGGAGATAGAGTGAGAAAGGAATTGAAAAGGAATTTATTTTCAAAAGGGGGCCGACAATACAGTAAACAAATTTACACCGTCGTCGGAAGAAAGGGATTTAAATTAATATTAAATTCAGACGAGTTAGTCAGTCCTAGGGAATTATTAAAGACCAAATTTGATAAACCGGCGGACGAAGAAAAACAAATTAATAAACAAGTTAAAGAAATAACAAAAGAAAAGAAAACGAAAGAATTATTAAACCGGGAAGACATACAACCGGAGAATGTCCGAACTAGCCGTAGAGAAAGAAAAGCAAGAGTAATATTAGATTTATAATTTATTGAAAAAAGCGGATTGGAAGTATCCAGACTATATCGCTGGTTCTCGCCTTCAACGACCTGCTGATGGCTGTAATGGAGTTGAAAATAATCATCTCGTTTTCTGCCCCGATACAGACAAGAAAATGTTGTTTGTATTTTGGTTTGTCAATTGCGGTGTTGACATCTACGTGTGCGAAATAGAAATCCTCAGTTTTTACTTCTTTACCCTCAATAAGTTCCCTCATTTCTCCAAACTCGCGATAAGTTTCAACTGACTTGTATGAGTTAACAAAATTTCTTGAAACTCGCACGTATCTCTTATTCCGCGAATAGGGATAGTTGATATCTTGATAAGAGTTCCACCCGAGAGGGAAAGCGACGATTGGAGCTTGGTTGGGGGCGGGCTGGCCAGGGGCGACGGGGTCAGGGGCGACAGGGTCAGGAGCGACAGGAGCAGGGTCGGGTTGGTCAGGGGCTGGCTGGACAGGGGCGGTGTCGTCCAGCTTCGCATCGTTGAAAATGTCAGCCAGCTGGTCCATTCCCTCTTCTCAACTTGGGAGATTTTGGGAGCCTGACGAGAATTTTCTTGACACGTGATTTAGGTTTATTTTAGATTTAATTTAGGTTGTCAGTTTTTTAGCAATTTCCTTTTTTTATTTCGGGGACCACAGGGCCGAAATGGTCATCGCAATAATTTTTATCGTAAACTGCGGGCGAAACTGCAGTTTTTTTATTTTTCTCCCCAAACCCCAAGATTTTTTGGGGGTTGGTTTTTGCTTTTTTTTCGTTCCTTGGTTTCCTTGCTTTTTTGGGACCTCACTCGTAAACAATAAACACTCATATTATATATTGTGTCTATTAATCTCATACCAAATTTCATAAAGGGTAAGGAAGAATGGATTGAACAGTTTGAAGATAGTAGATTCACAGCGAAGAAACTGAATGAAATGAAGATAAAAGCGATGAAAGAGATTGAGAAAGATGAACAGATTATTGAAGAGATGAAGAAGGAATTGAATAAAAAGAAAGAAAGACTTGGAGCGATTGATGAAGTTTTGAAAGAGAAGAAGGAGGAACAAGAAGAGATTGAAGAAGACTTGATGAAAGACAGAAGAAGAAAGAAGAGATTGAGACAGATTGAAGGAGAAAGAAGATTGATGAAGCATTGGAAGAAACAGAATAGAGGACTGATAGATAGTGAAGATATTGAAAAAGTAGAAGCACTCATAGATAAGGGTGCTACTTTCACAAAAGCTTGTTTAATGGTAAAACAAATAAATGATTTAAATGAGGGAAGCCCGAATATGAATAGGGCATTACGGTGAGGTCGCAAAAAAATAATTGATTTCATATTTACTCCCCTCTGCGGGAAATGCTAAGCCACTCCAAGGGAAATACAAAGACACTCCGAGTGAAATATTAAGACCCAACGAGGGAAATACCAAGACCCTCTGCGGGAAATGCTAAGCCACTCCAAGGGAAATACAAAGACACTCCGAGTGAAATATTAAGACCCAACGAGGGAAATACCAAGACCCTCTGCGGGAAATAGCTGAAAATATCTATCATATTTAGTCCCTTCGCGTGCAATGACAAAAAAACAAAAACAAAACAAAAACAGTCGTGGGAGACTATAAAAACCCTACCTCATACAGTATGTGTGATGGTAGGTGGATGTTGGTGGAGGAGGCGCCGACTGCTTAGGTAATTTCCTTCTTCCTGTTCGCTTCCTTTTTGATTTCCTCTTGATTTCCTCTTGTTTGTTGATTTTTGGAGATTTGGTCCGAAAGACACTTTTCTTAGAGGGCATTTTTCCTAAAAATGACCCTAAGAAAAGTGTAATCATCTTCTCAGGATAGATTTTTCTATTCTGATTATATAATTAAATTTACCAGCTCATCCTGAGTGTTCTCTCTGTGTGTGTGCGTGAGAGAGAGAGAGATTTCTTGTGTGTGTGTTTTTTTTTTCTTTTTCCCCTCCCGCCCCAAACAGTTTTTCATGCTTTGGCCCATAACAACAGCTTTTTTTTTTCAGTAAGCAAGGTTTAATGAGAATGGGACGAAAGAAAAACAAAGAAGAGCCTAATTCAAAAGAATTCTGGTTCCAAGGAACTACAGTACAAGCTCATAAGGAAATCTGGAACTAAGTTTCAACAGAAAGGTCCTGGAAATAGTAAAATGGACGAGAAAAGAAAAAGAAAAAAGATAAAAAAAAAGAAAGGGAAAAAGAGAAAAAGAAAAAAGAAAGAAAGAGAGAATGAAGGAAAAAAGAAAAGAAACAAAAAAGAAAGATAAAAACAAAATATACAAGAACAAAGATACAAAAACACAACTAAAGCAAAACAAAAAGACAACAACAGAGGCAGCGATAAACACCAAAAGCAAACACAAACAAACACAAAACCAGACAGGGGCAAGGGAGACAAGCTGGACAAGAATGCAAGAGTAGAAGGCGACAGCAGAGGTAAGTTAGTGTGGGCGCAAGTGAAGTCGATTGACAGTCAGTGAGACAGCCCTTAAGGAAACTGCAGCACCTAACGCAATTCTTTTTTTTTCCTTTGTGCTTGATGTTTCAGAGGCCTTTACTGACCTCCTGCTTCCTCATAGCTACAAAAGCTTCCAAGGGTAGCTATATTTCCCAACATACACATTTTACAATGCTTCCTTTTTATTTATTTATTTTTCTTTACTGTGATACATACATACATACATACCTACATACGTACATACATACTGTGACAACATAAGTAACATACCTACACAACATAACATACATAACATAACATAACATAACATAACATGACATAACAGAACACACATACCTACATACATATGTATACCTATATCCATCCATACATCCATGCATACATACTTACATACATAAATACATACCTAGAGACACATACATACATACATACATACATACATACATACATACATGTACACACATAGATACATACATACATATGCATGCCACGAACATACATACATCAGCACATACAGATACGTGCATACCTACATGTATACCTACACATATACTTACATTCATACCTGCATTTAAACATACATACGTACATGTCTATTATCGTTTTTTTCTTCATGCTGTTACTATATATGGCGTACATAGTGATGGTTGATCTGTTTATTATTATTATTATTATTATTATTATTATTATTATTATTATTATTATTATTATTATTATTATTATTAGGGAGTACATAGGCCATCGGTCCTTTCCATGGGCTGATTGGTATAAAGCTCCTAGAGTAATGTTCTATGCCGTCACTTCCTTTATTCCACCGATTGGTGTGGAGACTTTCCTTATGGAATGGAGGACTGGATGCACATGGCCTTTTGGCTCAGCAATTGGCAGGAGATACACTATTATTATTATTATTATTATTATTATTATTATTATTATTATTAT
>WBZZ01002816.1:212500-217500 GCA_019918135.1 Paulinella micropora
ACGTGGAGAGGCTATCTTAGCTGCGCCTCATCCTTCCTCCCCAAACCTGGCACACGGGTCGGCGCTTCAACATAAGGCGAGCGGCGCTATATGGCAGATGGCACCGCCGCCTCGACGGTACCGGCGGGTAGATCGGTACGACAAGGACGGGCGTAATCTGATTGTCTGGGGGCTCTCAGAACGCGCCAATCTACAGGAGATCGCCTCCAAAATGAGCGGTCTTGGTCTGGTGGTCCCGGTAATGGAGTGGCAAGGCCAGCGAATGTTTCGTCACCTGGAGCTGGTCTACGAGGACGATGACAGCAGGCAGACGGCGTTGCAGCAACTCAAACATCTCAAATTCTTCGGCAGAGGGGTCAATGTGGCCCTTGGGCGCAGGTTCAGGGACAGGGAACGTGTCCGAAGGCTTATTCGCATCCATCTGCGTGGGGAAGCGGCGGTCCGGAAGGAGGAAGCTGCGACGGGATATCGCGTCTTGCCTCTGCATGAAGAATGTGTCGATGATGTGCAGGTGGTGTCTTCGGAATTGGCTGCCGATGCACCTAAGTGTGTGTCTGAGTGTGCTGATGTGCATGTGGTGCCCCTGCATTCGGCCAGTGCAGTGGGGGACCAACCTGCGCAAGCACCTGCAGAGGGGGGCAGCACGAGGGCGGAAGCCAAGCGCGGCCGTCGGGTCCGGAAACGAGCCAAGAAGCACCGCTCCAAGCAGTTCGATACCGGCTTCAAGCTACTCGTCGCGAGTCACAACTGGCAGGGTAAAACGGGATACGACAACGTAGGCACGGCGGAATGGGCATCATTCTACAAGCACGAGGGCTGGCTAGTCATCGGGGCTCAGGAGCACCGCATGGGCAAGAAGCAACTTTGCAAATGCAGCCTGGATGGATTCCGGATTTTTGGAAAACCTGCGGAGGTCAGCGAGAAAAATCGCTGCAAGGGTGGGGTTCTATTCGCGGTGGCTAACTTCCTTGGTCCGTATTGCAACCTGGTGTCAGCCCCCGTCGACCACCGGCAGCAAGTGTGGCTGCGTATCGCCTCGGGTGTTACCGGCGCTCAGGATATCTATGTGGGCAACGGCTACTTTCCCCAGGAAACGCAGGAAGAAGAGTCGTCAGAGGCGTATGCGGCCTGGCAGGCAGCTATAGCTTTTTTTGGAGCCAAAGGTCTTGTGGTCACGGTGGCGGATGCCAACGCAAAGCTCGGGCCGGCATGCAGCCGAAAAGAGGAGGGCATCGTCGGTCAGCACGGGGAGGTCGATGATAAGGGAGCACCGGTACGTTCGGAGAACGGCAAGAGACTCGCGGCTGTCCTCGTCGCTACGGGCCTGCGAAATCTGAGCGGCTTCTCGTGCCCAGTGGAAGGGTCCTACTGGTGGTCCCGGCGTGAGCAGCGCGGCATGGGCACAGGCAAGCACCTCCTCGATTACATCTGCGCGTCGCCTGGCTTGGCATCTGGAGCAAAGTTCGGAGTATGCGAAGATGATCTTGATACGGACCACAAGGCAGTATGGGCCGAACTGACGTGGAGCGGCCAGCGCCGGCCAAGGCGGGCTGCGAAACCTTACAGGTCCTTTCGTGTTGATAAGCTTATTGGTGCTGGTGTCTCGGGTAATGATCACGCTGCGAAGCAAGCGCTGGATTATCTACGCGACAAGTTCGATGACGTATTCCAGCATTGCCTACAGAAGCTTGGAGTGCATCAGCTGCCTGAGCTTGACCTATCGGGTGGTGCCGACAGCCAACGGGTGGTAGATGACGTCACCGAGCGAGTGGCGCAGTCCTTCCGAATGGCGGCGCACCGGGTCCTTGGCTCCAGATGTATACGACCCCGTTTCACCAACAATTGGTTCGACGGGGAGCTAAAGGAGCTCATTCAGCAGCGCCGGGAGGCCTACGCAGCATACAGGAGGGATGAATCGAATGCGGAAGCCCGTCTGAATTGGCTACGGCTCCGCAAGCAAATTCGGAAGGCAACTCGGGCCAAGAAGTCCGCCTCCTTCAAGCAAGTGCAGGAAGAAGCGGTCAAATGTCAACGCGAGCAATCCTCAAAGCGCTTTTGGCTACTCGCGAAGCGGCTTGGCGGGGCACGCAGAACGAAGGTCTCCGCGCCGGTGCAAAGGGAGGATGGCTCACTGGCGTGTACGCTGCCGGAAAAGGTCGCTCGGTGGGAGGAATTTCGGAAAAATTCAGTGAAGCCACGGGAAAATCCGGCAAGTGCGGCTGTTGTGGTGGAGTGCTGTGCAGAAGCAGGCTCGCTGGAGTGGGAGGAAGCCGAAGCTAAGCGGCAGTTCCACTGGAACGATCGCTTCAGAGATGAGGTGGCCCGGGCTATGAAGGAGCACGAAGTAGGTGAAGACACTTGCGAAGAGCTGGACAAGCCGTTCACGCAAGAGGAGGTCCTTGCAAGGCAACGTGCCCTGAATAACCACAAAGCTTGTGGCGAGGACAAAGTGAAGAACGAGATGCTCAAGTATGGCGGCGCCTACATCAATGGCTACTTAACGCAGTACTTCAACTGGATTCGAGAAGCCGAGAGGACTCCAAAAGCTTGGGGCAAGGGAATCATCGTCAATATCCCCAAGGGTGGGGATCCTACGGATCCTGACAACTGGAGGGATATCTCGATTATTAGTTGCCTTGGTAAGCTGTATCTGTCCTTATTAGCTACTCGTCTAACGCTCTTCGTGGATGGCCCGAATAAGCTACGTCCAGAGCAGGGAGGCTTCCGCCCGGGGCGTCGCACTACGGATCAGGTCTTTACCCTTTGGCAGAGGTTGAAGGGGCGTCAGCAGCAGAAGCGGGAGTCGTATGTCCTGTTCGTCGATCTACGCAAGGCTTTCCCGTCTGTTTGGAGAGATGGCCTATTTGAGAGGCTCTGGAAGCTGGGTGTAAGGGGCAAGATATGGCGCACGCTACGCAGGTGCTACGAGCAGACTTCGTCGCAAGTGCTAGTTGATGGAGCACTCACCCCCGAAGTACTGGAGGGTGTAGGCGTCCAACAGGGGTCCCCTCTCTCTCCCACACTCTTCAACGTCTTTATGGATGAGCTGTGTGATCGGCTGGCGAGTGCCCTCAAGATCACGGATGTGAAGCGGCTGAACGACATCAAGGCACTTCTATACGCGGACGACGTGGCCCTCATCGCTCACAGTCGCACCGAGCTCCAGAAGATGGTCAATGTTGTGGCCAAGTTCGCGGAAGATTACCGGCTGGAAGTCAACTTGAAGCCCGGCAAGACGGAAATCATGCCCATTTACACGTCGAGCAAGGCGAAACGACCAAGTATCAGAGAGCGAGGTGAGCCCGTGGTGTGGTTTCGCGGCCAGAAGCTTTGTGTCACCAGTCAGTACAAGTACCTGGGAGTGGTTATCACCGACGACCTGAAGTGGAAGGAGCAGGCCCTGCGGGCTACGCGTGTCACTGAAGTCGCCACCGCAGGTTGGTACTCTTTGTGGTGTGCATGTGAGATACAAGCTAGGTATCGTCTCATGTGCTGGAATCAACTTGTGGGGGCCAAGCTGAAGTACGCCTTCGATGTCTGGCGTGCCCCCGTATCGCAGCTCACCAAGCTGGAGGCAGCAATGCTGCGCCCCATGAGGATGATTCTCGGCATCAGCCCTAAGACAAGCAAGTGGATTACACTCTTTCTGGCGCGCTCTTTGAGTGCGGAGCGTTTGCGGCGGGCGGCGCAACTGAAGTTCTATGGACGGCTGCGTGTTCTACCGGAGAAGCGATTTCCTGTCATCGCATCTCAAGTCAAATCCGACTGGACTGCGGAGGCCGAAGGCGCTATCAGGGACTCAATGGATCTACAACAAGGGCTTCAGGAGCTCCTAAATAGCTCAGAGAAGGACCTCGAGGGTTGGTGTTCGACTGTGGACAAGTGGGCCCTTCAGCAGGACGTCAAGATGGTGCAGCAACTGATGTGGGACAAGCGAGAGGCAGGCAGCGATCTTACTGATGGCCTGCGAGTCATCCTAAGACAAGTCTTTGGAACTAAGGAGTTCCCAAGATGGGTAGCCCTTGATGATGCGCATTATAATCTGCTTCGGAGAAGGTTGCTCAGCTGCAACAACCGCCTTCGGTTGTACCGCAGCAAGTTGGTCAGTGGCATGTCCCCTCGCTGCTTCTGTTGTCATGATGATGTCAATGAGTCCCTTGCGCACTTCTTATGGGATTGCCCCATGCATGAGGGGAGACGTAAGCAGCTGTTGCTGAGTATGCAGAGGCTCGGTGGCATGGCTGTGGGGGGTGCTGAGGGGGATGGAGGGAGTGAGGAGGGTGGTGAGGTCGTAGGTGGTGAGGTTGTGGTGGAGGATGTGCTGCTTGGGCGGGAGCGGGAGGGCTCTGTGCGGCAGGGTTGGGATGATATGTCGCCTGTGGATCAATCACGATTGTTTTGTAAGCTTTTTCAGGGGAAGTCGCGCTTCCGCAGTAACTTTAGGCTTGCTGCGTTGTTAGGGGTTACAGCGTTGCGTCCCCCTCCAAAGTTGGATGTGTTGTTTGGATCATATGTGTCTGAGTGTTGGTCTGCTAGGGAGGGTAAAAGGGAGGAGCTTGGGGTGGAGGATGGGGGCGAGGAGGTGATTGACCTCACTGAGGTTCCATCAGCTTCTGTCCCACCCTCTCCCCCAAGTGACGTTGATGTTGCGCGGCGCGGCCGTCCGCGCAGTGTGGACGTCCTGGCTAGAGAGAGGGGTTCGGGAGCGCAGCGTAGTGTCTCCGAGTTCTTCTCTTCAGCTAACACCCTCGCATCTAGCTCTTCATGCACTTCACAGCCCCCATCTGCCCCTGCTGTTGCTGTTGCTGCTATGTCTGTTTGGTGTTCTGACAATGCGTTGGGATCGGCTGACCCCGGTGACCCAATGGAGGCACATGTCCAGGATCTGGATCTGATGCTATAGTCTGAGGAAGCCTATTATTATTATTATTATTATCATCATCATCATTATCATTATCAGCATTATCATTATTATCATTATTATTATTATTATTATTATT
>WBZZ01002816.1:222500-227500 GCA_019918135.1 Paulinella micropora
ACACATACATACATACATACATACACACACTGCACGTGCTCTGGCCCGACAGGAAAGAAGAAAGACCCGCTGCACCATGCATAAACATACATACATACATCATTAGATATATACATACATACATACATACATACATGCATGCATACATACATACATGCATGCATGCATACATACATGCATACATGCATACATACATGCATACATACATACATACATACATGCATACATACATACACGCACGCACGCTGGTCTGGAACGCAGACAGTTCCGCTACAGCATGCATTGCATGACACGTACACACAGACAGCACATACATACAACAGGGAATGTACATACGTAAACAGTCGCATACTGATGGAATGTCTGTTGTTTCTCTTTTGAATGACGCGAGTTATAGGACATATATATATACATATATATATATGTAGAGAGAGAGAGAGAGAGAGAGAGAGAGAGCGAGCTGGATAGCTGGATAGATAGCTACCTAGCTAGCTAGCTAGCTACCTAGCTAGCTAGCTAGCTAGCTAGCTAGATAGATAGATAGATAGATAGATAGATAGATAGATAGATAGATAGCGATGGAATGTCTGTTGTTTCCCGTTGAGAGTCGCGGGTTGTAGAACGCATGTCGATGGATAGATGAGATATCGACTAGTGTCAGAAAAAAGGAGCTTCTGATTTCGTCAACCAAGGAAGTCTGTGGGTAAAGTATTAACCCGATGCCCAGCTAAGCCGTGATGTTTGCACGGAAGGGACTGATACAGGCGATACCAAATCTCCCTAGTACCAGGCGGGGCCAGGGCTCGTTCCATAAGCGCCCCTTGCAGAACGAGCTCCCACCTCCATTACAGAGGACCCAGTAAGCAGATGGAGTTTCGAGACTGTTCGACAGTCTAGTATAAACCGACAGAGCACTATGGGTTTTATTCCGGGCTCAACAAGCGAGAAAGGTCACCCTGAGAAAACAGGATTGTGCTTCCCGTCGCTATTTCGGCATGTGACTTATAGGCGTATGGCTAGGCACACATAAGGCACCCCACCACGGGCCCAGCACACCCACACCATCCCCTAATTCTCTGTCTGTCGACAGATGGCACCCATTTCAAAAAATCAAGCCCAAAGATAGATAGATAGATAGATAGATAGATAGATAGATAGATAGATAGATAGATAGATAGATAGGTAGATGGCTAGGTAGGTAGGTAGGTAGGTAGGTAGATAGATAGATAGATAGATAGATATATAGATAGATAGATAGATAGCTACATCCATACCGATGGAATGTCTGTCGTTTCCTATTGAGTGTCGCGGGCTGTAGGAAATACATACATACATACATACATACATACATACATGCATACACGCATCCATCCATCCATCCATCCATTCATCCATCCATACATACATAGATACCGATAGAATGTCTGTTGTTTCCCATTGAGTGTCGCGGGTTGTAGGACTCTGCGTGAGACTTCTGTGACGGCTCTTGACATGACATACATACATACATACATACATACATAGATGGCTCCGTATGACTTCTGAGAGAGCTCTGACAGACACACGTTGCACATACATACATACCTGAAACTACATACATACATACATACATACATACATGTACATACATACATGCATGCATGCATACATACATACATATCTGTGTGTGGCCTCTGGGAATGCTCGTCTGACAGACACACGTTGCACATACATGCATACATGAATACATGAAAACATATATACATATATATATATATATAAATATATATATATATATATACACACACAGACACACACACACACACATATATATATATATATATACATTCTATCTATCTATCTATCTATCTATCTATCTATCTATCTATCTATCTATCTCTCTCTCTCTCTCTATATATATATATATATATTTATATATATACCAGATCCAAACATGCATGCATGCATACATACTACATACATACATACATGCATACATACATAAATACATACATACATACATACATACTACATACACATCTGCATGAGACTTCTGTGAGTCCTCTAAACGACACAGTTGCACATACATGCATGCATGATTTCGTATATACATACATACATACATACATATATACATACGTACATACATACATAACTTAAATAAATACATACATTACATACATACATTACATACATACATTACATACATACATTACATACATACATACATACATACATACATGACTCTCCATATGACTTCTTTGAGTGCACAGTTGCACATACATACATACATACATACATACATAAATTTGTTCATCTAGCTGGTTCTTAAAGATCGCGGCTGGGTTCGTTGCCCAATTGTTCACAGTGTATGTATATATGTATATGTATGTATGTTTGTATGTATGCATGCATGCATGCATGCATGCATGTATGTATGCATGTATGTATGTATGTATGTATGTATGTATGTATGTATTTATGTAGGTAGGTAGGTAGGTAGGTAGGTAGTATGTACGTATGTATATGTATGTATGTATGTATGTATGTATGTATGTATGTATGTAGGCAGGTAGGTAGTTATATCTACGTACTAGCGAAAATAGTTCTTGATGAACATACACAACTATCAGGACGCAGCAGACTCTGATGCACCAAACTGCACTGTGATGATATTGTCCTGTTCTCTGTCCATTTATGCATGCATGTATGTATGCATGCATGTATGTATGTATGTATGTATGTAAGTACGTGTGCTAAGTCTACCTGGTTCGTACAGATCGCGGCTGTGTTCGTTGCCCACTGGCTCAGTGAAGGATGTGGCGTCAGACTGAGACATTGAGGAGGAGTGGGGCCGGCCGGAAGAGTAGGTGTCTGAGCACCATGTGACACAAGGCAATACAAGACAAGACAGGTAGATAGATATATAGGTAGATAGATAGGTAGATAGGTAGGTAGATAGATAGGTAAATAGGTAGATAGGTAGGGAGATAGATAGGTGGATAGATAGATAGACAGATAGGTAGGTAGGCAGGTATATGGAGATAGATAGATAGATAGATAGATAGATAGATAGATAGATAGATAGATAGATAGATAGATAGATAGATAATACGAGCCCAATGGTTGAGAGGATTTAGCAGCGAAGGAAGTCGAGTCAGAGTGAGACATTGAGGAGTGGAACAGCGCGGAAGAGTAAGCGTACGAAGACAACAGCAACTACATCAGCAACATCCACAACGCGATCAACAAAGATAGACAAGAACACCAGCGAAAATAGAAACAACAGCAGCAAACAAGAGCAACAACAAGAATAAAAGAAACACAAAAAAGAAGGGGAAACTGACTGCAACAGCAACGGCAGACTCACCGCTGTCGGAAATACATACATACATACATACATGCATGCATGCATGCATGCATGCATACATACATACATACATACATACATACCTTTGTCGGAAATGGGTGGGTCAAAAGATGAAATGTATGTAATGACATAGCATATGAGATAACAAAACATAACATGACATGACATGACATAACACAACATGGCATGACATGACATTGCATGACTTAACATAACATGGCATGGCATGACATGACATGACATGACATAGCATAACAGAACATGACATAACATGACATAACATAACATAACATGATATGACATCACATCACATTCTCACATGACCGTTGTCGGACAGGCGGGTTGGAACATGCTCTGACCAAGAGATGCAGTGCATGTAATAACATCACATAACATAACATAGCATAACATAGCACAACAAAACATAGCATAACTTAGCATAACAAAGCGTAACAAAACATAAGAAAACATAACAAAACATAACAAACCATAGGCCGTTGTCGGAAACGGCGGGGTGGGGACACACTCTATCCAAGAGATGAAATGTATGTAATAACATAACATGACATAACATAACATAACATGGCATAGCCTAGCATAGCATAACATAACGTAACATAACGTAACATAACGTAACATAACATAACATAGCAAAGCATAACATAACGTAACATAGCAAAGCATAACATAACATAACATAACATAACATAACATAACATATCATGACATATCATGACATAACATGACATGACATAACATAACATGACATAACACAACACAACATGATTCCATGGCCGTTGTTGGAACCGGCGTGCAAGTTCACGCTTCGACTGAGAGATGCAACGTATGTAACGACACAGCATAGTAAAACATAACACAACGCGACACAACATCACATGACCCTTGTCCGAAACGGCGGGCGGGGGCAGTGTATGTAACAAAACATGACATGGGTATATTATGCGGCTAGCCACAAATTCAACGTGTTTTGCGGGCGAGCCGGGCCGGGCCGGCGAGCCCGCAAAGCACGTCAAATTTGGCGCACCGCATATGTTGTTTTATCGGTAACCTGACCACATTTTGTGGAGGTGACCGATAAAACATGATATCAATGACCATGGTCTGACAGAGCGGGCGGCGACACGCTCTGACCAAGCGCCATGCCTGCATCGAGCTCTGCGGCTGTTCCTGTGTGTGTGTGTGTGTGTGTGTGTGTGTGTGTATAATATGACATATATCATGGCATTTTGCGTACGACAAAAGGAGAGAGAGAGAGAGAGAGAGAGAGAGAGAGCGAGAAAGGGGGGGTGGGGGGGCATTCGAGGAGGAAATATAGAAGTAAATAAAATAATTAAGTAAATGAACAAAAGGAGGCTGAGTGGGTGGTGGTGGTTGGGGTGGGAGAGGGGGAGGGGGGGCAACAGAGGAAGAAAGATAGATAATTAGATAGATAGATAGATAGATAGATAGATAGATAGATAGATAGATAGATAGATAGATAGATAGAAAGATAGATAGATAGATGACATAGATAGATGAGATAGATAGATAGATTACGGTGTGCTCGCTGCAGCATGCGGGCCTCTTCCAGACTCACCTCTTCTCTGCAAACACACGCAATATACGTACGTATGTATGTATGTATGTATGT
>WBZZ01002816.1:270000-297500 GCA_019918135.1 Paulinella micropora
TATAGGTGTCACACACCCAGAAATCCTTTCCATAATTCCCGGGTCTTTGAGACTCATCCCTTAGCCAAACCTATACAACTACCTGTACGACCTGATTCCCCTTCAGATGCACCCTTCAAATCACCTGCAAAGGAAGAGGAAGAAGAAGAGGACGAAGAAGAGACAGTAGTAGTAAAGGTAGAGAAGAAAGACAAGGGAAAGAAAGAAGAGGGTCAAGAAACTGCAAGTGCAAAAACTGCCTCTGCCCCCGCCACTGCTATACCTATACCTACGGACCAAAATCTAAAATACCAGTGTCGACGAGGGGGAGTAAGCCGTCACCGCTATTTGCATTACAATTGGGAGCCAGATATTACACGAAAGAGAAAGAAGCTAAGCTAAACAGATTGCTCTATGCCTTTCTACTTCAATTATGTGCTCACGATAGGAAGGTGATGACTATAATGAGGCAGGGGGATACGGACGGTGTAAAGTGTTTCCTCGCCCTCAAAAACATTATGGAGGTCTTGACCTCATAAGGTTTGAAGAGGACCAGGAAAAACTATACCACTCGTACCCTAAGAAGGTTAGTGAGGTGAGTAGCTGGCTAGCTGACTATCTCACGACATCAAAACACAAGAAAAGACGATGGGAGTGATACCAGAGATGATGAAGACAGGCATGATCATGAAGAAATTAAAACACCTACCTGTCTAGCAAGCCTACTATCGTAATACTTGGTGTCCTCTCTTACCTACTCAAAGACCTAAGCTGCATGAATTCATCAAGGTAGTAGAGCAGTTAGCTCAGAGCAACGTATCAGAAACTAGAATGCGTAACCTCTATGGATCTGGTAGCTCTAAGAGCGACCCTATCACTATCAACACAGTAGCAGGAATAGCTTAGGGCAAGAAGAAGAGCAAGTCATCACAGGCTTATGGTGAGGGGGAGGACAGTATTTGTTGGAACTGTCTGTCCCCTGATCATAAGATTGCTTTCTGTCTAGTCAGGTGTCAACTCAAGGACTGTCCCAAGGACGGACATGTCCCTTGAAATGCCCCATAAGAAGGAGAACTAGGGTCTCTGAGAAGTTGCGTGGGAAAGAGAAGAGAGAGGACAGTCAGAGTGAGAAGACAGACAGACACAAGAAGAAAGAAGAAGAAGGAGCAAAGAAGAAGAAGAAGGAAGGCAACAGAGGAGAGGGACGAAAGCTGAAAGCAGCAGACTTCATAAAAAGAAGAAAATGATAAGCTTAAATGCTGAATCATCTGACTCCTCTAACTCACCCTCTCACTCCGAAAGTGAAGAAGAAGATGAACCCCCAACTAACCAATCTCCTTCTGATGAAGAAGAATCAGAAGTAGATGGTGAATTGGGGATTCACCACATGGCAATCATGATGATGATGGGGAGACTGAGAAAAGATGATAGTGGTGTGTGTGCCGAGCAAGACAAACCCCCCACCCCCAAACAACACCCCCATGCCAATTTTATCTCACGCATCTAAGCCACCTGGCGCAAGAAGTAGAGGAGGGGGAGGTGTTGAGGGTGGTGTGCGTAGAGGAGAGCAGAAAGGACATGCATCGTCTACACAAAACGACTCCACACACACTCGCCCCACTATTCCACCCCTTCACGAGAATAAGTTTTTGACCACCCTTGATATGGCTGGCGACCCAGCTCCCCTAAACCAAATCATACATTTGGAAGGGAATTGGGCCCTCAGACGTACATGGGTAGGATACGTAAAATTACTCGTGAAAAAATACAACCCAGTCACGTTACGAGAAATAGATGGCCCACCCCTCAACCTCCACGGTAGACCAGCACGTACAGTTGACTGTCATGTCACAAGTAGTAAGCAGTGTGAGGCGACAGTGCCAGATACAGGAGTTTGGTGTTCGTCAAACTATTTCGGGTCCCTACGGAGGAAAATATCGCAGATGTATTCACCAAATACATTTTACAGTAGACAAATTCAATTACATGGCTGGAAAAATCTCCGTTGTGCTTAGTAGGCAAAATTGCGCTAAATTCAGGATAAAACCCGATCAATTCCCGTATTGGTAAGGTTTATCATCTTGAACTTCGTTTATATTCCCGGGGTATGTAATACAATAATTTTCTCGCATATTACACATAAGTTGTACAGGTGAGCGAATAGACGAGTGCCGACGGGCCCGGTGGCGAGTGACCGGCGCCGGAGTTCATTGCTCATTTCAGACATTAGTATTTGAGTTTGTCAAACCGTGACGACTTCACCAGGTTTCCCAACCTGAAATACTACTGAAGACCTCATCCCTTTTGAGACATTAGTATTTCAGGTTGTCAAACCGTGATGACTTCGCCCGGTTTCCCAGCCTGAAATACTACGAAGATCTCGTCCCTTTCGCTCGTTCCGTTCAAACTTCTATCAGTTTCGCTTCAACTTCTATCTCTATACACTTATATACATAAAAATCTATAAGAAGCTGACATCAGTGGAGTCCGGCTGGTCGGTGAACGTGCCACACGGGAGTGTGGAACAAGACGGACGTACGTCAGACCAGCCGGATTTACCAGACAGGCCAATAATTACAGATATCGTGTCTTTGTTCATATATATATTATTTTATTTTATGTTCTTTTTATACCCCTCTACGGGAAGCGCTGTCAAATTTATAAATTCATACTACCGGATATATAAGTAACATATAGTTCAAGTTGATCATACCTTTTGATAGATCAGTACAGATGGATACATTATCATATGTCTTATTTTTATATATTATGGTTACTTACGCGATCATATATATATATCCGACTGTTGAATATTATATGTATTATGACCGTCATACCGTACTTGCGTTACATACAAAATGTTACTCAACATAGGATAGGGGGTGCGTAGGACCTAATCCTCTTCTAGTCGACCAGGCCTAGCTTGACTAGGGTGAGCTGCCCTGTATAAGTGTAATCTAGTTGATGCATACTTACCCTAGCAAGCCGGGTAGCCACCATCGACATAACCTCTTGGAGAGAGTGAGGGTAACTTCGGAGTGAGTAATATTATTATGTTTTAAGTCTGTGTTTTTATTAATATAATTTTCACAGAGTAGATGTATTAGGACCGTGACCTACAGTTAATTTAATAATTTACTTTGATCCAGAGGGAGTGTTAGATCTATTAACTTAGTATAATTAATCTGATAGTCAGTATGGGCCGGCCTATGTAATGTGTCGTTAGAGCCATTATGTATGTCCGGCCTAGTATATCATGAATGGGGCCGTCCCTTGGCGCCCTTTTCAACTCTCAATAAAATAGTATTTACTGTAGGACCGTCGGAGCCAACCCCTGTCGGTGAAGTCTAAGCACACAACCAACGAGTAACCAAAGAGCCCAGCGCAAACCCAACGATTTTCGTCAAGTTGAACCTTGCGCAATACCAACGAGTACACAACGTACCAGATAGCTTCCAACCAACGTGTATCCAATAAAACAACAATTCCAGATCACTGGAGAATCTACCGGGCCACCCGACTGTAGTGAAACCATCCTTTCACACAGAAGGCGTTGTAATGTACTACTAATACCCGTTACTCCACCTAGACAATTTACCGGTAATTTGGATATTCTTAGTCATAGGCAGGTTCATAGGCCGGACAGTTATTAATACCTTTATTACTGACAATGACACTTTCTAGAGTATTCGCGAATCATAGTCTGGAATGCCTAGAATCAAATGAGTATTACCATTCTGTTAAGGTCACCACATTTTGTGTGACCCAAAGTTATTAAAAGTCTTTTCTTCGGTTATTCTATACCCTTAGCGGGGTAGCTTCCCTAAACTCTGCGTTTGAGTGATAGATTACTTTGGTTATGAGCCTTGTCAAGGAGGCAAGCGTGCCAAAGCACGTATTGAGTCAAGTGCCCATATTCGAGGGCAACGACCAAAGCTTTTGGCCTTGGTCAAGCAAGTTTCAGAAGCACATGCAGGGGATATCTGTCCACGTGGCAGAGATGGTATCTGTGGCATTAGCCGACCCAGCTAAAGCCAAAAGGGATTTTCCTTACGACGAAGCAAGGGCTAAGACGGCAGAAGACTTAGAAGAGCCCGACACGCCCATAAGTGATAGTGAGGAAGATGAAGAGTCAGACACCTCTCAGAGAGGAAGACAGAGACCCCAGACAAAGAAAGAAGATATCAAACAGCCAGAAGGTTGGGATAAAATGACAGCAGAACAAAAGAGAGAGTGGAAAGAGAAAGAAGCAAGGAAAAAGAAAAGACAAAGTATGAAACAACACACAAGAAGAAAGACAGCTATCCGCAAAGAGAAGAAATATTATGAAAGGATGAAAACTTTGCAGTTATGTCTGTCTGTGGCTTTTTCCAAAGACAATGTATCTAATTTCCTGCGAACACAGAAGACGAAAGGACCCATTGAAGAGTTGATAGTAGTAAGAGATCAATGGGGAGGCATTTCCGGAGCAGGTAGGTGCATGTTAGAGGAAGAGTTTGAGAGAACGAGACCAAGGGCAGGTCAGAGGTATGTAGACTGGCTAAATGAATTTCTCGCAAAGAAAATCCAGCTTGAAAGTTTACGTGGGGCGCCATTTTCCGATGAGGAAGCAAAGAGAAAGCTATTTAAGAAATTGCGCTACCATCCAGCTTTCGGGGATAAATTTCAGGTGGACCACTATGATCTCCCGGCCAGACTAAGACCAAAGTTCTCGGAACTATGCGAAGCATCTAGGGAAAGATGGTTAATGTGGGAAGAAAAAGAAAGACGTAACAATTTCCGTGAGAGAAAAACTCAAATTCGCAAAGACAACAACAAGAAATCTCGGGATGGCAAGCAGCGGCAAGAGACCAATCTCCTGATGGATAATAAAGGGAAAAGGGGATACAATAAACCGGGACCAAAGACAGCTCCAAACTGGACGCTCAAAGTCACATGTTTCGGATGTGATGCCAAAGGCCATACCATGAGATATTGTCCGGTGATTTCGGAAAAGTTCCGCAAAGAAGGAAAATTAAAACGGAATCAAACGGAAGACAAAGGCACGGAACAAGAAAAGAACGAACAAAAGAACAATTACAAAAACAAAAAGAAACCCTTTCATAAGAAAAAGAAAGCACTCACTTTGATAACAACCGGCAACGACAAAAACGAAGACGAACAAAGTGACTCTGATACAAACGTTGCTTTAATCCATATGGGGAACGCTTATGATAAGAGCGATGATGATGAGGAAGAAAGAGAAAGAGATGACGAGCAACCAAGCTCACCTCATCACAAATCTACAAGTCCCCAAGCCCTTTTGAACGATACAAAGACTACACCTAGGGTAGGGAATAGACATAGTGAGAGTGGAGAAGGACGGGAAGTGCGGTTAGTATCGGCCACCCTACGAGGTCCCTCCTCACTACGGGGAGAAGGCAAGGAAGAGCGGTTAGTATCCGCCACCCCACGATGTTCCCCAGTCACCCCTAACCCTAACGAAACTCCTTTGAGGCTTGAGAGTTCTTACGGAGTCACGCCTGACACAAAATGTGCCGGAATAAACAGACGCAAAAAACCTTGTAATGTTTCCGTTGAAAAATCAAAAGGAAAAGGAATATACGCAAATCACGCGAAACGATTATCTTATGCGAGGTACTGCGGATATCACGCCACACAAGACCCAGATTATCCGGAGTTGGATTTGTCGGTAAGTCCCGTGTTGCGTCCCCCCAAATCTCCTTACTACCCAGACGAACGAGGTCTTAAAGCTGCGGCATTGGAAAAGTCTCATAAAATTACGCAAAGACTCGTTTTCGGGGAATTTGAAACTTTACGTGACACCAAAATTTCCACAAGTCCACAAGTCTCGCAAAATATTCCGCAACAACCACGCAAACATAATCCATTTTCTAGTCAGCGGACCGGCCAGAGCAGAGAAGGGAGATAAGAGAGTGGAGTGGATGAGGGAGAGCAACGACTTGGGCCCACTTCTGTCAACAAGTTTGGCAACCAAATAGGTCCCACCTCACAACAACTTCAAATCTCTAGTTCTAGACCAATCACAGCACTCCCACCAACACAGACAACAAACACGCAACCCATCAACCCTCCCGTCATAACCTTCAAAGATATAAATGAAATAGCTAAAACGTTGATGAATGAGTGCGTGAGGGGAATGAATGGAGAAGTGATGCGTGTCGTGAGTGGCGAGCTAGAGAGAGATGACTTTTTGACTGACATAGTAAGAGCAATAAAAGGAGTGTACTTGGAGAGAGCAGTCAGACAGAGTCCCATCACTACACCTCCACAACTCACAGAAGAGGGACAAGGTGAGGGTAGAGGAGTCTCTGAGGGTGAACTAGAAACAGAGACAGAGACAGAAGGAGAGACAGAGCATGTACTGATACATGTGAGAAAAAGAGTGATGAAAAAGAGAGACATGACAGTACAGGATAGTGGAGCAAGCACAGACATATCATGCAGAGAAGACAGATTGACGGATGTCGATGAGATAGACCCGGTAGAACTACTGACAGGTAATGGAGAAAGGGAGTTGAGTAAGTCAGGAAGAGCTAGGCTGACTGTGATAGATGGGAAAATAAGGCCTAGAGCAGTAGAAAAGAAGATGTTACTCGACACTACCTTACCAGTTAGCATAGTCTCTACAGGACAGATGGACCACAGACACAACAGATCAGTCATCCACCAAAACGGACAGTTAGTAATACTCAAACACCCCATCCACATTAACGAGAGTGACATATTAGTAAGGGGAAGATTAACTAAGAGTATGATATATAGATGGGATGACGAATATGATGAACCATTGAAAGTCAACGAAAGATATGATCCTTTCGCAACAAGGTGGTAGAAGGGGAGGGAAGCCCCACAAATGAGAACAAAAACAAGACAAGTAAGCATGAAGTAAATAAGAGAGAAAGAATTACACGTAGATATAGTATTATATGAAGCTTACCCCAGAAAGTCAGACAAACCTAGAAAGATAGGAATCAAGCTTTTTCACTATGCCTGTGGGCATTATGGGTTAACAAAGATGCGCCTATTGGCAAAAATTTTGAACATTAAGTTAGTTGGTGACGAGAGCGATGTGAGATTTTGCGAATCTTGCATGATAGGAAAGTCTAAACGTTTGCCACGTTTTGCAGTTAATACAATAGAAAGAGCCCAAAAGCCAGGTATAATTCTACACATAGACACATCAGGACCGTGGGCAACTAGATCAATAGGTGGTAAACGGTATAAATGTTCGGTCACCGACGACTACTCACTGTTCATTCTTGACTTTTATTTAGCCCATAAGAATGAGTTTGTAGATGGCTTAAAACAAGCTGTAGCCTTTTATGAGAGACAGACAGGAAACAAAGTAAAGGAAATTCGCGCAGATCAAGAATTCCATATTCCGGAGGAAGTCATTAAGTGGTGGAAAAATATTCGCTTTATTTGGAAAACCTCCGCGACAAACAATAAAGACGGGAATCCTATTGCGGAAAAAGTGAATGATATTACGGCGGGGCCTGCACGAGCAATGAGATATCACGCTAAATTACCGCCGCAATTCTGGGCAGAATTAGAACACGCAGCAACAACCATTCACAACATACTACCGGCAATTCACGAGGAACGCAAAGGAATTTCGCCTTATGAGCAGCTGTTAGGTAGAAAACCAACACTCTTTCATTTAAAACCAATAGGATGTATGGGTGTGTTACATATACCTAAGACTAAAGTGCGGAAGGGAGAGTACAGAGGGGAAAAGGTGATGCTAGTAGGATATGATCTATTTCGGGAACTATACCGCGTATGGGATGGTAAGAAGATAATTTCCGGAGTGAGAGATGTGAGATTTAATATTCACAAAATCGGTAAACAAGCTCATCCTCCTAAACTAGTGTCGTGGGATAATGATGACTCTGAGGGGGAGAATGAGAATGAGAGCGAGCAACCACACACATCTCCACAAGCGTCACCACCCCAATCACCACCCCAATCACCACCCCAATCACCACCTCAATCACCTAAGTCACCGCACAACGTCAACAACGACCACCCAACAACACACTTTGATGAAGTTGAGGGGAGACAGAGAATGTTGATATCGATGCGAATGAGAATGAGCATGAAAATGAGCATGTGGAGAAGAATACATTGGATCACAAACATACACGCCTACACACAAGTCCAGAGCCACATTATCCACAACAATTACCCCCAGAGCACAAGATCAAGCCACAAGAGCATACAAATGAACAAGATCCAACAGATCCACTAAAAATACATGAAAGAAGAGCATACGAAGAAAAATCACCACCATCTAAAGGATTAACGTGGGAGCAGAGTCAGAGAGTAACGGAGAGTAACATAATCCCCGGTAAAAGGCAGCGCAAGGCAGTAGAGAGATTTACCCCTAGCAATAAGCCCAAGAGAGAAAAGAGAGAGGCTCAAGAGCTAATAGGTAAGGTAGTAAGAGTGCCCGCGCGTGCATGGGGAGATGGATGGGCGAAGAAAAAGTACGGTGAGGGATGGGAGAGCATAGTACGAGTAGGGGTAGTCAGCAGAGTGAGTGACCCCAGAGACAGACTCGTAGTAAGAGACAGACCTCAGCCCACCCACATAGTTAAGTTTGAGGACGAAGAAGAACGGATGTTGAATTCGGAAATCCTCAAATACTCCGTGAAAGATCCCGAATACCCGTTACAAAGTCCCGCTAATATGTTTTTATGCGATGAACGTATGGTGGCAGATGAGATTCGTGATTTTTATTTGTATGTAGATATCAGAGTACCCAAAGATGTCATAGAGGAAGGTTTGACAGCTAAAGATGTTTTAGAGGGTATGAAAACAGAGCTAAAAGCTCTTCAATCCTTTAACACATACACATGGGTACCCCATAAGGAGGCAAGCAAGGCAGGAGTTAGTAAGATAGTTAGATTGACATGGGTTCACAAAGTAAAGTTAGATGAGAACGGGAAAAAGTTCATAAAGTCTCGTTTAGCTTTACGGGGAGATATGTTAGAACCCGGTGTTAGCTATAACCCAGATCAGCTCTTTGTTCCTTGCGCCGCGCACCATTCACTTTTATTTCTCGCCAAACTAGCTGCCTGGCACAAACACAAACTATACGGCATAGATTTTAAAAATGCATACCTAAATGCTCGTATGAATGACCCTGTTATGCATATGCGCCAGAGAGTGTAGACAGAGAAGGGCATGAGGGGATGATATGGCGTATAGATGGTGCTTTATATGGTGCACCACAGGCAGGAAGAAGATGGTATGAGATATTAGCACCCAAGTTAGAGGAGCTAGGTTTTAGGTTGCTAGATTCAGACTTATGTATGTTTGTAGAAAATGATAAAGCTTTGAGAGAGGCGATAGTAGGGATATTTCATGTTGATGACTTGTTGTTCACCGCACCAAACAAACAAGCATATGAGCGTTTTGCGTCCGCATTAGAAAAACATTTCCCGCTCAAAAGACTCGGTATTGCCCGTGAATTCAAAGGAATAGAGATAGAGCAATCGAACGGGAAAATAATTTTGCATCAGCGAAAATATCAGCAGCAGATACTAAAAGAGGTAGGCTACGATTCTGCTAAACCCGTTAGTACTCCAGCGCAAGAACATTTCACGGAACCGATGTCGGAATCAGCTAGCTTGCGAAAATTTTCAATTCCTAGTCTAGTTGGTCGTTTGCTATTTCTCGCAAAGATGACAAGACCCGATATAGAACAAGCACTAAATTCGGCAAGTGTCATGCAAACTATCGATAAGGGAATAACTTATGCGATGTTAGGCAGAATCTTTCGTTATTTAGTTAACTCTTATCGAGGTTTAGCTTACCATGAGCCTAAGTCAGAGCAAGAAGGGCAAACCTATCCAAAACTTTCCATGTGGCCCGACGCGGCTCACAAAGTTTGTAAGAAAACAGGAAAGTCCCGCACTGTATTCGTGATCCTATGGGGCAGCGATCCAGTTGCATGGTTATCAAAGCGACAGAGTCGCATCGCCCTGAGTTCCAATGATGCTGAAATATTTGCAGCAACTGAGTGCATTAGAGAGGGACTTGCACTAAAACACATTACACAAGAACTAAACATAGCCTAAAAGAGCCCGATAGAATTATTCGAGGATAACTCTCAAACAGTCTTAGCGGCAGAGAGGGGTATGTCAGGTAATAGAACTAAACACTTACCTTTAGAATTACACTTTATGCACCACCTACAGAGAGACGGTGAGATTAAGTTTGTAAAAGTAGGTACGAAGAAGCAGACAGGTGATGTAATGACAAAATATTTACCGAAAGAACAATTCGAGTATTTACTTAACAAATTTACGGTAAAGCTCAAGTAATTTCGGGATTTGCGTGTCCACTCACCTATATTTACTTTGAGTGTTTTGTGCAGTTTGTTGCTTGTTGCAGCAGCTTTGTTTTGCGCAGGGGTCAAGAGCCGTCGAGCCGAGGCTGGGTAGCCGACTGCCACGCGAGGCCGGCAGCCGCGAGGCTTTCCCTGGCTAACTTAGCAATTTAAATTCTTTCTATCATTCTTTCTGTCCTAGAATAGGAAATCTAAATTTTTTTGATTTTGCTACCCTCTACGGGAAGCGCTTGCAAATTTTTGAACACATACATACTTCATACATGTTACTGCATGACTACACATATATACATACATAGAGGATGTGATGTAAATGGGAGTTGATATTCAACCTTCGGGTAACCCATAACTTCCAGTGATCCTCACCACTGTTTTTCTTTTTTCAACTACACACTAATGTAGCCTATGACTTGCGACTAAGGGGGAGCGTTGTAATGTACTCTGATTAATACCCGTTACTCCACCTAGTCAATTTACATGTAATTTGGATAGTCTTAGTCATAGGCAGGTTCATAGGCTGGACAGTTATTAATACCTTTATTACTGACAAAGACACTTCAAGTTCTAGAGTATTCGCGAATCATAGAGTCTGGAATGCCTAGAATCAAATGAGTATTACCATTCTGTTAAGGTCACCACATTTTGTGTGACACAAAGTCATTAAAAGTCTTTTCTTCTGTTATTCTTTACCCTTAGCAGGGTAGCTTCCCTAAACTCTGCGTTTGAGTGATAGATTACTTTGTAAATAGGCGCCGCACAGGTAAAGTGGCATACTTTCACACATTTTATTAATTTTATTTTTTCTAGACTGACTTGACTTAAACAACTTCAACAGTGGCAGTGAGCCGCTACATAACTCGTGGCTAGGATAGCAGCTCACTTGAAATATCATATTACATCGTTAGCTATCAGAATTTGTATTGTTTCGAAAGGGACAAGTATTAATAGTATGTCAACTTCCGCAAGTGTACTAAATAAACTGGAATTGACCGTCCCAGCGTCTTTTGGTACCTTCCATGTTCTCGGAAGTATTTCAAGTTTGAGATCAAATGACAGCAGTGTGTGTATTCATTTGAGTGCCGGTTGGCAATTTCCTTACAGGAGGCTAGTCAAGACTTACAGCTTCATTTTGTTTCCCGCCCTCTTTGAGACCTCTGAAGTTCCATTCTATCTCAGAGTCTTCTGCTTCCGAGTCCCACTCAGGCTCTACCGTCCGAGTGGAAAGTATTTTATTAAAAGAGTGTTTGCGTAAAAAAGCTGGATTGGTATTAATTGTTCTGATACTGGATCTAACCGCATAACCCAGTTAAATACATGAAGATATTAGTTACTATATCTGTTACCGATCTATTACCTAACACTCGATATTTGATAATACTACAACAGATAAATTTTGTTGCCATTTTCACTGAGGGCCCGTTCCTTTTTCAGAAATATATAGTAACGGAACTTACAATGCCCCTTGTGAGCTCACTTGTCTCCAATTCACATTGAACCACAGGACTTCAAATATTTACGATACGTTGAAATCCAGCATTAAAGCCTTATTTCACCAACCGAGATGCAAAAATTGGCATTGAAAACTGATTTTTCTCGTAGTGGCTTGAAAATTTTTCAACGCTTACAAAACTCCTACCAACTCAAAATTATCAAGTTGGCTCCCAGAATTTAGCATCGATTTCAAGAACAAACGAGTAGTCTGTCAAGAAGGGATATCAAATAAAGTGGAATCGGTCGATCCAACTCTTTTTGGTAACCTTCCGGACCTCGGAAATATGTTGAGGTCAATTGACAGCAGTGTGTGTATTCAATTGAATGCCGCTTGGTAATTTCCTCCTGGGAGGCCAGTCAAGACTTACAAGATTTCAAGGAAATATCGTAAGGGAGGGGGGGGGGGGTGGTGGAAGGGGAGCAGAGGGTTCACGCTGGAGGCTAGCTATAGATGTCAGAGGTGGGAATTTGCAAATAGGGGCAGCAGCGGGGGCGCAGTCAGATCTGAGGGCAAGAGGCAAGTGCGCTTTATGCGCCCATGGCCCGGAATAGCTTCTTCTTCGCGACCCTGATCTTGATCTTGGTGGGCATCGACACGTTCAGCTCCTTGAAAAGCACCTCCAAGTCCTCGTCGCTGCAGAGCGCTAGGCTGTCCGCGTCCAGCTCCACCGCCTGCAGCGCGTCAAGCTGTGCCTGCGTCAGCTCGTTGCCGCCGCCTGCCGCCGCCTGCTTCACGCTGCTGCTCACAGGCCCTGGCTCTTGTGCTGCAGCTGCAGGCTGGCAGCGCGCCCAGCCCACCCGGAGGCGCTGAGCGATTTTATCGGCGAAAGCGTCGTAGTACTCGCGGTTGACCGCGACCACATCATGTAGGACGAGTTGAGGATCGGCTCTGCAGAGATCCTGGAAAGATAAAGGATACATGCGGTCGTCGCTCTCACGAATGCACACGATCGTCTTCTTGAGAAGTCGCGCCATCTCCAGCTCGAACAAGCAAAACGGGCGGTCGAAGTAGCCACCAGTGCCCCAAAGCACGAAGCACGCCGATTCAGCGATGCCCTCCAGCATGCCGATCACGTCCAGGCGCTCTGCCTTTTTGTCCAGCCACATGTTCAACTTCTTTTCCGCCATCCATAAGAAGATGGCACGGCAGGCGTCAGCCCCTTCTTTCTGGTAGTGGGACAGAAACCCGTAGTACTTTATTTTCGGGGGTCTGGCCTGGTATTCCTGCAGCCTTTGCAAGATGCCGTCTTGCTTCTTCAGCTTTTCCACCTCTTTCAGCAACTGTTGCTTGCGCTCTGCCCGCTTCCGCTCCGTCTCCTGCGCATGCACGGACCAAACATCCCATCAAGACAGGGCATAACCAGTCGTGACTCGACACGCACACTCTCACAAACACATAAACTTTCTTTTGCCACAAAAGAACACGCACAGGAGCACACATATCAGACCCAGCAGACCTCTGCGGAGCCCGTGTCGGGGTTCAGAGACACAAGTATATTGTCCGGCTTATCCTTGAAGATGGCAGGGCTCGCCAGCAGGGCCTTGTGTTCCCCGCACAGCCACCTTTCATCGCCAGTTGAGTCTCGACACAAAGACAACCCATGAAGCTCCTTATTCTGAGCCAGATAGTCTCCCAACGCAATAAAGGCCGCAAGCTTGGTACCCTGCGCTTTGTCTGCCACACCTGATGGTGTCGGCGCTTTCAGCACAGCTTCAAATGCGTCCTTGACGACGCAACCTGTGCTCTTGATGAGCTCCAGACAGAGCTGGAGATGTGGCGCCAGCTTCTGCAACAGCTCCGGCCCAAGCTCACGTTGAGCAGTCTTCTTTTCGGCCTCTTTGGGAATATGCCAGCCCTTGGAGTGCTCACAGAGCAGGTGTAGCGCGAAAGCATCACCTTTCTTGGAATCGATCTCTTTCACACGCGCCACCGGTACAAGGACCGCCTTGCTTGGAAACAGTTTGGAGCGGTTGTTTTGGCTGGCGTTCAGTTGAACAAGGTTCATCAAGCGGCAAGCTTTGGCTGCCAACTCCAGCTCGCGGTCAACTTCGCCTTCGGTCGAGCCCTTCGCTTGCTGCTGGCGCCTCAACTCCACTTCGGACACCAACTGCTCCAAGGGCCAGCCTAAGTCTCGAGAAGAAGTTTTCTTGGACGTCGACATGGCAAGGCCCTGCACGCCGTATTTCTCAGCCAAGAAATCTCCAAGCCAATGCCGGACCTGGGATGATTTTAGGCAGCGCTGACACGGAAATTCAGCCCCAGCGGGTGCCCGAACGAGATTTTCCCTCGACACGTAGCTCTCAGGGGAGTGGCACTTGGGGCAGGTCACTTCTTCCTTCTGGATCTCGACGGAGGGGAACTTGTCTTCCAACAGGCAGTACAGCGTCCGCAGTGCCTCGTCTAAGAAGTAACGAGGGTAGGAGCCCCGGACTTGCAGCTCCACGCTGCAGTTGTTCCGCCTCCCAACCTCAACCAACCCGCGCTGCTGATCGTTGAACATTAGGAAGCCCTTGGCCCAGCAGGACATCTTTAACCCCAGACCGCTTGCATGCGAACCCGAGGGCTCAGGCAGGTATTTGTGCATCCGGCACAAGAAACGCGGTAGCAGAGGTGGGGCAGCACGCCCAGGACCAGCGACACGCCCAACTGGTGCTCACTCGGCAACGGGGCCAACAGCTCCGCACTCCTGGGCCGCGCTAGCAAGCACAGCATGCACAAGTATGGAACACAGGCCACAGTCGCCTGTCGAGGCAAGGACCAGACCGAGGGGTAGCATGGACGGAAGAAGATGGGCCCTGCTCATAAATGCGGAAGGACAGTTCAAACTGCTCCATCAGAGCTCCCAACTTCTTGCGAAGGGACTCCGGGTACCTGGACATGTACAGTGAATGAAGATTTGATGATAGGTTGCCCAAACTGTGCACTGGACGGGCCAAAGTACAGCTGCTGAAGAGCACGCCTTGAAACATAGTAAGGTGTTTTGGAATCACCACGGAAGATTTGGAGACCCAGAAAACAGAAAAACTGGTACGTCATTGGAAGAAAAAAAAAATTAATTTGGAGAGAGAGAGAGGAGGATGGGGGGGGGGGGCACACACACACAATTCAGGATAGAGGGACGGAGGGAGAGGAGATGAGAGAGAGAGAGAGAGAGAGAAACAAACCAAGATAGATAGATGGAGAGAGAGAGAGAGAGAGGAGAACAAGCAAAAAGCAAACGCACAAAATTGCGAATTATGCCCCCCTTGAGCGAATGCAAGCAAATTCAAGCATGCCAAGGCAAGGCATCAAATAAAGTGTTATTGTTCCTGAACGGGCCGTGGTTTGGCAGTGCGCGCGGCCAGATGGTGAAGAAGCAGGTCGCAGAAACACAAAGGAGGGGTGCTACGTACTCTTTCCAGACCTCGTCCCTCTGCACACCAATCAACCCATTATTTAAAGTTAGCGATCACAAATCGAGCGCACTATAGCTACAGTACGAAGCTCTCAAATTCACTCACAGGTCAGGTCAGAGTCAGTTGAAAACATGAGAAACGGTCTGGTCAGTAGATATCTTCCAACAGGTCCATGCTCCAGTAAAAATATCGAATATGTTAACATAGTGCGCTAGCATTGCTGGGAACATACATTCTGGATATTCGGTTATACGTAAAAACCATATATTCCCAAGCACTGTTCCTTGGGCTGGCTTGGCATATGCGAGCTCGTGATACAAGTGTTAGACAAGGCATGGATCAATGATGCACGGCGAGAAGATATTAGCAAAGGTTGCTGCTGGCTAGACACGCGGCGGGAATTTGCTCGCAGTCTGAGTTGAGAGCCACACCTTTTGTGTCGTTAGCAGCCCGCATTGCGCTTGATTCGTGCGCTGTTCATGTGTGATAACTTTGCACAGAACATCGGATAGCCACTGAGGACTCGTGATCAGCAGCCGCCCGATTTCGGGGAAGTAAAGGACCGATCCACACATGTGCAAGTACCTGCGCAGCAAGCAACATATACACACAAACATGAACGCTTTCACAACGCAATCCTTTCAGCTTCGAAGGTGTTTAGTATACAAATCTCTCTTGCTCATTCACTATGAGTGTTCAAGAGCATACTGCCAACTCCTGAATCTCTTCTCCCCCAATCTCTGACGGCCACAAGGTTTGCTGAATGATGGATTACTCGAGCACGGCGTCGATTGCTTCTACCTCAAGCTTGCAATCCTTAGCCCATTGCTCCAGTAGCGTCCAGCTGTCGACGTATCTGTTCACGCCGTATATGCATATTTATTTCTGTGTGATCGAATTATGTTCATACATTGTATGTGTGCGTGCATGCAAGTATCAACCGGCATATATGTATGCAAATGTACTCGTATGCAATAGTATTACTATGAGACAAACCAAGCATGGCTTTGTCATATTATTTCACGGAACAAACCAAAAGATGTACGAAAAAGTTGGTGGTGAGGCTGGCGCCTTACGGATTGGACTCGCGCTTCGTGAGAACAGCTTGTCTGAAATCCAACCAGCTATCACATGCACACATCAGGGAACATGTAAGGAAGCAAGTTCCTTTTCATACGCCTAAAATCAAATTTGAAAGCAATCAAAACAATTAAAAACAGCCGGGCATTTTTTCTGGAACGGACCTGCGAGCCAGCTCCTGGCCCATGCCCTTCTGTGAGGCTGCAGCTTGTGTCTGCCACATGGGACCATTTCCAGTGATATGACATGCACAAGATAAACAGGAATAATACATGTACACAATACATGTATCTACGTGCATACACATATTTGCATGCACACATGCATAAGTATACATACATACGTTACACACATACATACATGCAAGACTTCAAGTGACCATGTCACGGCGCAGCTCCTCGATCCCCTCCTGGTTGCCTGCGCGCACACATTGGTCTTGCTCGAATATCAGTTTCACCATCAAAATTCGCGGTCAAGTTGAAGATATGCACTACTTGGCATGAATGATTCACAAACCCCCCCCCCCCCCCCAAAAAAAAAACCAACACACGCACACACTCCTCTTCTCTATTCTTTTCCTCCAGTATTTACTCCCGCTTCACAATGAAAATCAGCGCAGGTTTATGCAATGTTGCATTCTATATATTCGTTAGCAGAGTAATTTTGGGAAGGAGGCCGAGAGTACCCACGTTGCTGACATGGTAGAAAACGAGCTCCAGTGTTGAATATAGTTTACGTATCTCGTCCTCATATCCCTATTACAACAAGACCTCCGTGTTGCAAGGCAAAACTCCACCACCGGCAAGCGAAGGAAAGCTACCTGTGGCGTGGGGCGCTGGTTATCTCTTCTGGTAGCCACCACAAACACTTTTGGTTTGGAAGCCTAAGGAGAAGAGGACACGAGGAAGCCTTGGAACCACATGTTGCACAATTCCAAAAGACTTGACACCACCCAGTTGCCATCAAGATAGCAAGGATGATATGGCCCTGCACACTCACACCTGTTGATGTCGTTGTGAGTGTTGTTGATATTGTTCTTTTCGTTTGCTTGTTTATTACATTCGCACTGATTGTATTTGATCGTGGCTAATGACACGGTGGTAGTTATCGTCGTGCTTTTGTTTGGTCTGGCTGCTGCAGTTTGGATCAGTGGCATACCTCGGGAGCGCCCTGGCCAGTAGACTTGGATTCTCCAGCAGCCTGCAGTAAGTATACGTATGTATCACAGTGTATGCACGTGTATATATGCCTGCCCGCAAGCGCACACATACTCTCTCACACACACACACAACACACACACACAACGCACACAATAAATTCCTAAAGTAATGCAAGCTTGACGAATTTATTTTTGGCAGTTGACAGCATGAAAAGGAAGGGAGGGGAAACATATGGCAACGTTGGATTGTAAGCGAGGACACAACCTTTGAATCGAACGGCTTCTGTTGCATGCATGTAATAGTGCGTATGTACTGATAAACTCATGGAAGCTAAGTAACCTTTGAGCGCATAGATATCATAATTTCAAGCCCTTGCTTTAACACTCTGTGATGCTTATAAGCTTGACAGCATGTATATCTACGTATAAGCCACAGCCGTGCGCCGACCTGCGGAGCGTCTACACGAGCTTGGATCGACTTCAACCAGAAATTGAGCTTGGCCACAGCGTCCTTGACTTCACTGCGCCACAACAGCATATCTTTCAGCGTCGAGGTATGAACAGACTGATGGATCATATCTAAGTATATGCATAAATATGTGAGTATGTATGTAGACTGTATGTGTATCTACATATGCTTGTCTAACCGTCTATCTATCTATCTATCTATCTATCTATCTATCCCGGGGGGGATGCAGAGGGCCAGCTGCGCAGTGCTCCGGCCTAAAACCAAACCCCCTATAATGACGATTTTGTGTCCGCCGTTAATCGCGCGCAGCGCAAGGGCTAAACAGGCAACCAACTCCTGACCATGGCTGATGAAGTCGGGGCGTGATGCAAAGGGTTGATGAAGTCGGGGTTGTAGAAGGTAACTCACAACGAGCGTGAACTCCTGAAACCTCGACTTCCGTGTGACATCATCTCCTTAGGGCACACGCTCCTGGGGAGTGTTCTAGTGTTGTCCCGTATAGTTCAAAAGGGCTCGGCTACCTTTCGGCTTGAACTGGGCACAGACACCAACCACAGCGAGACAGTGGTTGGTGTGCAGCTTGGCCGGTGCTGAAAGTTCTTGTCGGGGGTAGTATAGGAGGCAATGGCTTTTCAAGCTAAGCCACGCCCATAGATTAAACATATCTATCTATCTATCTATCTATGCATCTATCTATCTTTCGGGATCTCTACTGCCACAGCGATCTCGGTTTACGTTTGAGCGTGTGGTGCCAAGGTGAAGCATGATAGAAGAAAAACACAGTCAAGTCATGCCAAGTCCCACGCCAAAAAACGTGGAATACGTACTCGGTCGTGCTGGGGTCCCACACTAGCATGAAGAGGCTGTGCCTCGACAGAAATAGCTGATGAGCGCTGTAATACCTGTCAAACACAAGACACGAAAAAACGTATGATAAGGGTGCTTTCCTGCATTGCTAACCTGCATATTTCTCCAAACGCGAGATGCAAAATGGGAAGCATAGTAGCTCATATAGCTCATACACATGTGCACGAACATACACACACACACTACACATAACACGTATAATAAGCACACTAAAACACAGACAATATTTCAGATAAGCGTGTGCAAACGCAAGAGTTGTGCACATAAGAGTACACATGCAAATACGGAATGAATACACACGCGTGCATGCCTTTTTGTATGTACAGGTGGTGTCTTTGCTGCATGTGCTATTCACTGCGAGAAATTGTTCCTTTGTCAATCAATGTTAATCATAATTAGGCGTGCCCAGTGTCATCCGCAAGTGCGCATGCGCGCGAACGTGTCAGTGTATGGTATTATACACATGTGCATTTATGAGCAGGTATATTTTTGTGTTTGTGCATGGTCAGAAGATAATTACTGTGCGTGTACATGTTGCAAACGATTAGAAAACAACCAAATAAAACCAAAAGGTAGTGTACATTTCTTGGCCGGCGAAGTCCCAAGTCGACAGGGTCAAAGGCTCTTTCACGGCGGGATCCGGGTGAGTAACTGCCCATTCTTGTATGTCAACACCCACGGTCGAGGTGCCTTGGTAGGGCTTACCTTGCAGCGTGTGCATCAGACTATCCACGCAGGCGCAGCAGCGGTCGGTCAGAGCGTCGGCGAGCGTGTGCATATATATATATATATATATATATATATATATATATATATATATATATATATATATATATATATATATATATATATATATATATATATATATATATATATATATGTATGTATATATATACATATATATATATATATTCTTTCTAGAGTTTTCTCTCCCTTTAGTTTTTAGCCAGAAAAAAAGAAGAAAAAAAAAAATGAGAGAGAGAGAGAGAGAAGGAAGGAAGAAGTAGAAGAAGTAGAAAATTTTAGCTGGCCTGAAATAAAGAAGAAGAAGAAGAAGAAGAAGTAGAAGAAGTTGCGATTTGTGTGACTCAGGCACGAGATCACCATGCCCGTACCTGGTCTTGCCCACCCCCATATCACCCAGGAAGACGACCTTGCCTTGGTAGCTCCGACGCGTGCCGCTCGACTGAAGGCTGCGCAGATACCTCAGAATGCCTCTGTTGCCCAGCTGCAGCACCTCTGCAGGCAGCTCTTTGAAGCAGTCCTTGAGTTCCACTCCGTCCAAATCGAAAAGCGTTGGGTTGATCTGGATATCATATCACAGATACAAGATACATTTTGTTGCGCGGGTAGCAATATGTGTGTGTGTGTGTTCGTGAGAGAGAGAGAGAGAGAGAGAGAGAGAGAGAGAGAGAGAGAGAGAGAGAGAGAGAGAGAGAGCGTGTGTGTGTGAGTAAAGAGAGGGTGCGAGTAAGAGCGAGAGAGATTCATAAGGCTTGTGTTCACCTGCACATACAAGCAGATATCAACAGGGCTCATTAATCACTCTATTGCATATGCTACCTGCTGTGCTTGCGCGAGGAATGACAAGTCGAACAGTCACATATGTGGATATAGGTGAACAAGACTCTCCAAGAGCTTTATTCAGGAGGCGACAAAATTCGTGACGGAGGGACACAGATAATTCGTGAGGTGTTGCATATACCTTCAGTGCTGATGCTATCTGCATTTTTCCTTGGTGCCCTATGCAATGATGATTCCTCAGGTTGAGATTACGCAATGTTTTATTCACCTACATATGACAACATTCTTTTACATGTACTACCCGCGCCGGATAGCATGTCATAGCATGTGTGTTTCACACGTTGACTAGCCTAAACCTCTACAACTGCGCAACTGGCAACGCAGGGCAGAGACGATCGAAGACAGATTTCTCTCTCTCTCTCTACACACACACACATTCACACACACGAACACACAAGCACGGACGCACAATGATACCCATGCCTCTTACAAACACAAACATTTATTTCAAGCCCATACGTCGGGCATGCAATAGCTAAGCATTACCATCAAACAGTTATACAAACATTAGATGAGTCATTACGCACCGTGAGTAAAGAAGCGATAACAGTAGCGCTCAAGTCATCGTACGATTGCTTGTCGAGCCGATTAGGGTGGTACTCACCCCAACCGGGAGCATCCATTAATACAAATTCTGCTTGTCCGTCACGCAATTGCTCGACATCGATCAAGGAGCCTTGAATGAATATGTGCTTGATGCTCTGGTTGACCTAATGGACAGGACCACCCAAGCGTCAGTGGATCTGCGACACAACTTGAGCGTGGAAAGCGGCTCAGGTGTTGGCGGCAGTGGCCAAGCTAAATCCTCGCATCAAAGAGATGTATGCGATTCCGCTTGATTCACTGCATAACACAACAGAGCTAAATCTGTCGTGAAGTGGTTGGGGCAGAAGCTGCTGTTTTGGAAGAATTCTTGAAGATTAGTGTGAACTTTAGCAAATGAAGATGTGAAAAATGCATTTGCCACTATGCGCCCATACTTTTTCATTTCTTACTTTCCGGCGAACGTCACACAACAAATTATTCACAGACATAATTCAAGGGAACTATACAACCAAGACACGTATGCACAATAGATACACATGCATCACTGTAATGGAATCGGTGATGAGGGACTGAAGCACATTGCTGCAGCTCTAAAGGTACCACCAACCCTTCTCCAATCGCCTGTGCCCCTGCGATGCCAATTTCGTTGTCGCCTAGGTAAAGGCTGATCAACGTGTGATTCACCTACACATGTGAAACACACTTGCTATGGGCGCGGATAGCATATGTGAAACAACAATTTTTGTGTGGCGTTCTACGGAAAGAAAGAAGCATGAACAATATGTGGGTATGTTGGCAAATGCCACTTTTCAAAATGTTATCTTCATGAACTTCATCTTGAACTTCAAGAATTCAGCCCGAATTGCAATATTGTTATCGTTTCTTCAATCATGGTGCGTAACGCGCGCGTACGACTTATCTGATGTTTGATAGTCATGCTTAGCTATTGAATGCCCGACGTATTAGCGCGAAATAAATGCTTGTGTGAATAAATGCTTTTTTTGTAACAGGCATGGGTATTTTTGTCCGTCCGTGCATGTGTGTGTGTGTGTGTGTAGAGAGAGAGAGACAGAGAGAGGAAGAGAGATGGTCTTATCTTCTTCACCTGCATCCAAACAACATTAATTTTCCATCTGTGCTACCTGGTCCGCGGTAGCAAAGACACAAAGTTGTGTGTATGTGTGGTCAAATTAGGTGAACACAACTGTTCAAACTCTTGACATCGGGCTACAACATCGGCGACAAAGGCGCTGCACTGATCGCAGAAGCAATTAAGGTCTGACCTCCAAAGCCTTCCCGATGGCAGCAGCTCCATCAGGGCCAATATTATTCAAGTTGAGGTTGAGGCCAGTAATGCTTTTGTTGACCTGTACCCAAACATCAACATTTCATCCATGCTACCGCGCGCGCGGTAGCATAAACGAGTGACAATTTTGTTTGACAGGAAAATAAGGAATGCAAACTGCAAACGGACATATCAGTGAACGATATTGGTCCTGAAGGTGCTGCTGCGATCGCAAATATGCTTAAGGTACCTCCAACGCCTTGCCGATAGCTTTTGCGCCATCGGGTCCGATATTGTTGCCATAGAGATTGAGGGTCTGCACAGTGTTGTTCACCTACATAAGAAATATCAACATTATTTGTTATAAATGCTATCGCGCGCGGTAGCACTTTTCAATTATGCTTTGTTTGTGAGTGCAGGTGAACAAGATGCTAGCATTTGATAGCATATTTGTTTCGCTTGTACAGGTCAACAAAACGTTGACAAGCCTGAACCTCTATTACAACTATATGAGAACTATATGAGTTGAAAGCACCCTTGTCACGCTCGATTTGCAGAATAACAAAATTGGTGCTGAAGGCGCTGCTTCCATCGCACAGGCTCTTTAAGTATATCAGAGAGAGAGAGAGAGATAGAGAGAGAGAGAGAGAGGGAGAGAGAGAGAGAGAGAGAGAGAGAGAGAGAGGGAGGGAGAGAGGGAGGGGGGGATGGATGGAGGGAGAGTGAGGAGAGAAACAGAGAAGAGAGAAGGACAGAGAAAGAGAGCAGAGAAGAGAAGTTAAGAGAGAGAGAGAGAGAGAGTGAGAGTGAAAGAGAGAGAGAGAGAAAGAGAGGAAGAAAGGAGAGAGAGAGACAGACAGACAGACAGAACACACACACACACACACACATCCACACACACCACACCGTGACACACTTATTCACCTATCCAAACATCAACATTTCATAAATATTACCGCCCGCTGTCTCAAAATAGCTGTAGCCCTGAGCTGCAGATGTAATAGTAATGTCTTACGAATGACCTGCAGTCCCTTGACGACTGCCAAGGCACCAGAAATCCCCAGATTTTTTTTGGAGAGATCGACCCTCTTGCCTTCATACTTGGCCTATTCAGAGCAGATACCCATGCGCAACACACTTTTTCACAATGAACACAAACAAAAATTGAAAGAAAGGAGTAGCTTCAAGCGAAAAAGTTTTAAAACAATGCAACAAGGCAACACAAAGGAAAAATATAAAAAAAGAAAAGATAACAGACCAGAAAATCACTGAGGACATGGTGCTTGCCCAAACGGAAGGCTTCCAAAGCCGCCTCCATGTTAGTAGCACTGTTAGTACTCGTGTTGTCGCTTCTTTTTCGTAAGCGCGACAGAAGCGACAACATGATATCGATTGAAGGTGTGCGTACTGAAAGATTTGCAGGGTTATTAGAAACTAATTAACGGCACTATTATTCGGCCGGGACATCCCAAAACAGGTAAGAAGGCTTAAAATCTATGAAGTTTCGGTCGGTCCGGCCGCCCTTGCAGTCAGTACAGCTTTTGCGGTATATTTTCATAGTTGTTGTTTGAAAAGCCACTGCTCGTGAGTTTGGGTTTGGAAAAAATTACTGCAGGAACTTTTTATTTCTTTTAGTTTTTTTTCCTCCAAAATAGGTATTTTTACCAGATATCCCTTTTCATTTTTTTTTTTAGTTCTATCAAATCTTGTCAAGAAATTGTGGATTTTTACGGTCCCCAAGCCCACTACACGGATGAAATGAAGTGATGATCACTTAGCACGTAGTGATGCATCACTACGCTGGTAGTGATGAATATTTTTTCTTAGTGATGAGGGTAGTGATGATCAATACCCATTTGCATTATTGAAAAAGTTAGAAAAAGTTAGTGATGAAATACGTAGTGATCATCACTACCACTAGTGATCTTGATGAAAGTTAGTGATGGAATACGTAGTGATCATCACTACGTTAGTGATGTGTTACAAAACTAAAAAAAGTTAGTGATGAAACACGTAGTGATCATTACTACACTAGTGGTCTATGATGAACTTGAACGTTAGTGATGAAATACGTAGTGACCATCACTACGTTAGTGATGTGTTACAAAACTAAAAAAAGTTAGTGATAAAAACCATAGTGACGATCACTAGGGTAGTGATCTTGTTTAGAGTGTGTCTCAGTGATGATCACTACACACTCAAGCTAATACAAGTCTTAATGATCATCACTTAGTGTCATAATGTAGTGACCATCACTACCTTGTGAGTGTCTATCACTAAGGTCATAGTGACCGGAACTAGTTATATTGAACATCATATTAAAGTTATCTATACTCTGTCTCTGTATGAAATATGAGCGTCACTGTGATATTTTTAATAATCAGTGTCTTGATTTAAAAGGTAGACTGTGTCTAAAATGTTGCTGGATTCAATTAATTTCTTACATCTGTCTCCTGCTGATCCAAGAAGTACTCAACATCGCTATCATTATTTTCCTCACCGTCCGGGGCAGCAAAAATCTTGTTTAGACTAGGAGCGTCAGGCCTAGAGTCCACCCCACCTTGCTCCGCCTCATCATCTGACAATTTCAGATTCATCTCTAGTATTTGTCTTGCTTCTGGCAGTTTCTGATCAGCCTCACTGTCGCTCGCATATAACGCATCAAGATCAACCTCAGGAATGTCTTGGTCAGGTGCTGGTGCAGGATCCTTACCATCCACTAACCTATCCACTGCCTCTTGCATATAATCAGGCAGAATGGAATCATCGACCGGAATCCAATACATGCAGCCACTCTTGGTAGGTACGTCTGCAGTCACGCAAGGCATCTCCAATGAGCTCAAAGGGAGAAATTGCAATTTCTCTTTGCGATCGGGAACCGCTTTACATAGCCACATACCACGCTTTTTGGATCTGCGTAGCACCACAGAAGCTCTACCGCTGCGAGTTCCAAAGTTATGTCTGGATTGGTCAATGCCACTGCAAGGTAATAGCGGATATATGCACCATATCTCGCACTGCTGCGAACCCCACCTGGAAAATCTCTTTTGAGATCTTCCTTTGCAACTGCACATGTTCCTCCTGCGTAATGTTTGTTGGATGCTTCACCACATATCATGCACACCGCTCGGACGACTGCCCTCCGGTGCTTAGTAACGTCACAACGAAGAGCAGAGAAATCAGGACGTTCATTTGTTTGCATCTTGTTTTCATCAACTCGAGAAAGTCCTAACTCTCTCCAGTACTTTTCCAAGAACAAAATGACATCCGTACGCTGCTCTTCAGCTAGCTTGTACTTTTTTGTACAAATTAACTTGTTTGGTTCATCCGGATTCACCTGGAGCTGGAGCTGTTTTTCATCAAACTGAAAGCATTTCTTCCTGGTGTTTGGCATGGCAGCGCTTTGTTGCAAGTCGGAGAGTGCCTGTCCAAATGTAGTCTTCAGACATGCAACATCACTCCAGCGTTTGAAAAGAGTCATTTCAGGGTCTTTCTGGCTATGTACTTGGCCTTTCAGGAACTTCTGCTGCCTCTCTAGCCAATACGCAGAAGTGTCTGGTAGAGGGCCCCAATTCTTCATGTGATGCATAACTCCACACACAAGTTGATGCAGCCAAAAGGTATGCTCCGTCCTGGGCAGGACACGTGCAATCTTCACTACCTACAAGGATATGTTCACCTTCATACATTACGTCCATTCAATGTAAATCTTGCATACAATGATCATTATTAGTATTGTCAAGATGTAGTGACTAGACAATATACCATATGATGACGACCACTATAGTGATCATCACTAAGATGCTAGTGCCCATCACTACCGGTCTAGTGCCCATCATTACAAGGCTAGTGCCCATCACTAAAACGGTAGTGACTATCACTACTGTTTACTTTTTTTTTTTTTTTTTTTTTTTTTTTTTTTTTTTTTTTTGCCAGAGTACCTGTTCGGTGATCCACGTGCCTAGGTTGTTCAATGCCACTGGGTCGCTAGGTATTTTGCGCAGTTTGGTTACGTGCAGAACACGAAAAAGACGCGCTAAACACTTGAGTACTTCTTGGTTGATGCCCAGACCATCATAAATCCAAGGGCCACAAAAACGAAGGAAAAACGAAGCGTCCGCTACCTTGGCCTTGCCAAATGTTCCGTACGGTGACCCCGTCCCACGCTGCCCTCGCAGTGCCCGCACTGCCATGTAACGTATGTCGATCTCCTTCCTGATAGACATTCCCAAGGCCAGGTTCGAGTACTGCTTGTTGATCTTGGTCAATTCAGCTACACGTGCAGCAAAGAGAGCTTCTTCTCTTATGAGTCGAGCCTCGTATTGGGCGTCCGTGTCATCACGCTCTCTGCGTACAGGTCTTGGCTGACCTGGCAGGGGCTTGTGTTTGGGATGTTTCTTTCCTTCAGAGTCATCCGACGTCATTGCAACAATATGCGCAACGGCGTTTTCGTCAACGTGCATTCCATCAACCATCATATCCAACACAGAATCGAAGGCAGGGATTCCTTGGCACGCATTATCATACTTGACACCTTGAGAATGGTGCGGCTTTTGGAACGGACGAAGACCTTCGTTATGTCGTCGCACGTCCGACGCTCGAGCAGCATACCACACAGCTGTCTTGTTTTGGGGTGGAGCCGTGGCACAGGGCGGTCCATAACGAGCATCAGTGCGCATGGGATGACCGACTGGGAGAAAGGCTCGAAAGTCCGGAGTGATAGTATGAGTGCTCCCGATTGTGACAAACTCTGTGAAGCAGCAGCGACATGCGTACTTGCCGCTCTGATTAGTACCGGCGATATGCTTTTGACCTTGGCCGTCTGCCATCACTCCTAAGCATAGGACACTGCATGTCTTCTCGACTCCTTCCCGGTCACGCACCATACGCGGCAAATATGCATGGCGCAGCTGATGGACCAGAGTCGAAAAGGCTGTTTTCAGGCTTGGGGAGATATACGGACCTCCCACTATGCCTCCCATCCACAGCTCGCCTGATGTAGAGAAGGCAATATTCTTGATGGTGTTTACCCATACACTGTGGGGGGCACTGTACTGTGTAGAAACCACAGGCGTGCCATCGGATCCCAGCAAAACTGGTATGACGCAGATCTCTTGCAGTGCACCCGCCGCAGAGCTCGCTGCTTGCTGCATTTTCAGCTTGTAGCGGGGTGAAAAGCGGATGCAGCACATAAATCCTGGTTCAGCGGCAGCTCGCGCGTCGTGGACCTGCCTGCTTGCTTGAAGCTAGTTCCAAGTCCTGT